>VIGQ01001342.1:10000-15000 GCA_009663005.1 Actinidia chinensis | reverse complement strand
AGAGTTCCTTGAGAGTGAATTCATCAATTCCTTGGATTGGAAGAGCAGGGATACGAGTGCTTTGATTAGTCATCAATTTACTATTTCCTTGAGTTGAAGACCTAGGTGGATTTTCAAAGGTGCCATCCATGCGTCTAGGCCAAGGCACAGATTAAAGTCCTGCGTGGATTCCTGAGTCAAATCAGCGCGGCCTGGTGGCATGGGATTCGAGTGATTCACAATTTGGTTTGAAAACTTGAAGATTAGGATGTGGTAGATTTTTTTAAAATTTTTTTTTTTCTAGCGTTAGCCAATTGATTTACAATAGTTTGAATAAAGCAATTAAAAATATATTGTTAGGGAAAAAATTGATAAGAATTCTAAATACTTTGATGACTTCTTAGAATATTTGAGAGAGAGTTTTCTTATAAATCTTAAAGTACATAATACATTTATATGTACTAGACATGCCTGTTCTTGGACAGTGTGTGTCCTATTTATTTGTAATTTGCTTGTATTGGTGTGTCTATGTCTTTTTGTACCTGTTGCTTGGAAAAAGAAAATCTTATTATATTTGTACCACAGATTAATGATTGTCCGTCCCTTGAGTAGGGCAATATCATTTGTGTTGGGATCCAGCCCAATGAAGAATGAAGAAAGCCCCAGTTGAAAGCCATGAAGCCCAATGATATCCAAGCCCAAGCCCAAGCCCATAACCAATTCTTCTAGGATGAGATGAATGGGAAAATAAAAGAGGCGGAGAAAGATGAGGTAAAAAAAGAGAGTCTCTGACTTTCTCTGTCAGAGAGGCTCGAAAGAAGACGAAGACTGAGACGCTCCCTCCCTCCTCCATGATCAAGAATGGAGGCCGAAGAGCTTCAGCCATGGCTAATCTTCTCTGCTCTGATGCCTATAAATGGAGAAGGTTTGCCAGAGATGAGAAGACGGGTGCGAGAAATGTACCTCCTTGGGGAATTACTGGGAGCACACAACATGTTTGCTGTGTGCAGAGGGGGCTGGGAGTGAGGCTATTGTATTTTGGGGGGAGTGCTATGGTGCTAGTGGATCCCCCCACCCCCCCCCAGCAACCGAGAGATCCCTGACAAGAGTGGTTTAGAATGGTAGCTGTAGAGTCAAGACAGTGAGAGATGGTGGAGAGTGAGAGAGTGCTGAGAGGTGAGTGGAGATGAGCTTCTCCCTCTGTCTCATTGTAATCATTCCAGGATATTGAATTGATTGGTTCCTCTCCCGTGGATGTAGGCAGATTGGCCGAACACGATATTGTGTCCTTGTGTGTGTGGTTGATTATGATTTAGATGTGACTGTTGACTAGTCCTTGGGCACAACACCTTTGGTATCGAGCCAAGTTCTAGTCACTGGAGAGTCACCAAAGCGATTTCGGCGGCGAACGGAAGCCAATTCTCGAAATCTGACCAAATTCGAAGTGCTCAAAATGGCGTTTGAGCATCCACCAGTTGTCTCGTCGAGACGAAGCTCAGCCACCAAACGGATTACAAATCGGAGTTCAACAAGCCCTCACGCGCCATTTCAAGTTCGGCGCGTAAGATCACGCAACCCCACGGGCTCCAGAGGTAGAAAGACGATGGATTTCAGCAAAGCGGGAACTGGGAAGTGAATACGCGCCGACAAGAAGACAAAGACGGTCAAGCGAACCCACAAGAGACACCCACGGCCCACACGCGCAAGCGAGTGGAGGCAAGCACGAGCCAAGCGCCGACCGCGCCGGGAGAGTGGCGGCAACGCGCAGGGCACGCGCCACGCGCCCAGCCGGTCAAAGACTCACGCGCCCAGCCGATCCACGCATGAGCCGATCCGCCAAGCCGCGCGTGCAGCGCACACGGGCCGCGCCAATCCGCGCCGATCCGTGAGCCGATCCGGAGCATTGACTGAGTCGTTGACCAGTAAGCCATTGACTAGTCAAGCCGAGCCGTTGACCAGCATTGACCAGTCATTGACCGAGCATTGACCAGCCTTTGACCGGTCAACCGTTGACCATTGACCAGGTCAACCAAAAAATTGCCACTTTTTCCCCTGAAATTCTGTTAATTACAGATTGGTCCCTGAAGTTTGAAAAAATTGCAATTTGTCCCTGAAATTTGATTTAATCAATTTGGCTCCAGAAGTGTCTGATGTTGACAGAAGAAGAAAAGCCCTTTCTGAGTTTATCGGCATTCCGGATTAATCTGCGAGGTCGGGTTTTCAAAGATTTTGGCTTTTATTTTGGAGAAGTAAGCCTCAGAGTGATTTGAGAGCCCTAATCATGCTTTTAGAGCGGATTACGCCCCAAGAAAAACCAAGGATTGAGGATGAGATGAATAGGAAGACGATGGGTAGATCAGATAATGATGGACACGAGGGTTCCATCATGTGAACAATGAGATGAGTGTTTTGCAGATCAGGACAATGCATTAAACACATGGGTGTTACCAACATGTAGCACGATGAGACGAGTGCTCTATGGGTTGTGGACAAATTGAAGGAGATGTACCGAGAGAAGACATCTCAAAAAAAGCCTTAAGAGGAGGCTTGTGATGGATGATGATGAAACTTCAGAGAGGGACTACAGTGCGGAACAAACGAGGCGAGTTCCAGGAGAGCCACAGGACAGAGGTCAAAAGAAGAGGCCACAGAGAAGAGGTCTCAAGGAAAGAGGTCACAGAGGTTAGGAGAAGAGGTTAAAAGAAGATGGTCGGCAGATGAAGGCGGATGGCATTAATCCAGAATGATCCACTTTAAGTGCTTTTATGCCACCAGAGGGACAAGAAGAATGTCTAAGGAACAAAGCACAGGATCAGTCTTCAGAGGGATCAACAACAGGCAATTATGCTGTTTGATCAGATTGATGGGTTTCTCCTAGCAGCAATCGGTAGATGAAGAGTCAGTTGGATTTCTGATTCGGGAATTGCTTACCACTTTGCAGAGACCGAGGGTGTTCTCTACACATGTACATGCGAGGATTGTTACGGATGACTAACTACGGCTTTGTTGGCAAAGGTCAGTCCGGTTGTTTCCGCCATGGCAGACGGGAGATCCAGGAAGGTACCGGGGTAGAGGCATTTTCATTGAGGGATGCAGGTCGAAGCGATGAAAGTGTTGAGCTGGGAGGAACACTCAAGTTTTCCAATGGAAACACGTAGAGCTTCAGGAGAGGAAGACTGGAAGCTATCCGACTGAGGGAGAATGTCCGACAGGAGAGCGCTGTCCGACATAGGTCCAGTGGGTATTAGGCAAGATGAATGGACACGGGAAGCATCATTGCACAGATGCCCAAAGCAAGCGCTTAGTACCTGATGGATGTACTTGAAGGATCCACAGTGGAACAGGAGCGCAAAAGATGCTTTAGGAATACTGCGGAAGTTTGGCAAATACGAGAAGTTGCAACTAGCAGGATGTCCCATGAAGAAGTTCAGAGGAGAGAGACAAGTCGATGCAACACGACAGGCGCGCATTCGCCGCCGAGTCCTTCGCTCAGATCAGTGCGGTGATCTCTCCATTTGTGCGCAAAAGGGAGGAGAGATGGAGTCACGACCGACTACAAAGCGACGTATTTGCAGCGCACCCAGTGAGGGGGAGCAGGACACTAAGTGGAAGGTGCAGGCACATCGCGGTTTGGAAGTGCATTCACTTCAGTGGAGTGAAGTTGCCCATGGATGAGGGCAGCGTTCTCAGATACTTGTCTGGCAATCTTACGGGAAGCTATGACCCATAAGTTGTCGATGACAACTGGAAGACTCAATTACCCTCCGATGGGCTGAGGGGGAGATTGTTGGGATCCAACCCAATGAAGAAAATTGAAAAAGCCCAAATTGAAGCCCATAAGCCCATGATACCCAGCGCCAGCCCAAGCCCATACCAATTCTTCTAGGATGAGAAGAAATGTGAAAAGAAAGAGGCGGAGAAGAGAATAGGGGAAAAGGAAAGAGAGTCTCTGACTTAATCTTCAGAGAAGGTCGCCGAACGAAGACCGAAAACTGAGACCTCCCGCCCTCCTCCATGGTCAGAATGGAGGCACAATGATCTCCGCCATTGAGCTCACTTCTCTGCTCTGAGGCCTAAAATTGAGAAGTGTTTGCCAAGAGAGAAAGACGGGTGCAGAGACATGTAATCCTGGAGAATTACTGGGAGCACACAGCATGTTGGAGTGTGTGCAGAGGGGGCTGGGAGTGAGGCTATGTATTTGGGGGGAGTGCTATGGTGCTAGCAGTGAGAGCCCGAGAGATCTGAAAGAGAGACGTGTGTTAGAATTGGTAGCTGTGAGAGCAAGACAGTGAGAGATGAGAGCGTGCTGAGAGGTGAGGGAGATGAGCTCTTCCTATTGTCTCATTGTAATTCATTCCAGAGATATTGAATATTGGGTTCTCGACGTGCGAATGTAGGCAGATCAGATTGGCCCGAAACACGTATCTCTGTGTCTGTGTGGTTTGGTTGATGTATGGTTAGAGTGACTGGTGACTAGTCCTTGGGAACACACCACAACAACAATTTGAAACTACAATGTATATGTTTTCTTTACTCCTTACTGAAAAAAATCTTTTTGATATGTAACCAGATTAAAAGATTGTTTGCCCCTTGGGTATAGCGATATCATTCAGAACGTCAAACGTTATTAACAGAATGATATTTATTTGTATTTATTTCTGCCGTCAAACTTTTAGTTGAGGTGACTTGTTTACTTCTTCTGTGAACATAGTATCATACTTTTAGCCCAGTGATGAATAGGTGTTCGGAGCATCCCATCTTGCATATCATTTTCTATCTTTTTTATAAAAAAATTATTGTATCTTTTTCTGCCAAATTGTTTTTCTCCTATTTCTGTGTAATGAAACTATTTGAACTACGAAGAGGTGTAACTGCTTAAGGAAAGTACTTGAAGGTGTATGAAGGAGGGCAAAAGTGGAAGAGAGGGTGAGATAGGGAGGAAAATGGCTCAATTGCAACCCCTCGTTTTTATGTCTCTATCATGTGGAAACCCACTGGTTGCACGTAGATTGCATGTGAGT
>VIGQ01001335.1:22500-52947 GCA_009663005.1 Actinidia chinensis | reverse complement strand
TGTGCAGACAAGACTTTTGCCATGTTGGGGATGAAGCTTGTGCGGGGCAATGTTATAGAAATAAGAGGATTCTCCTAATGATAGGAGGAGTAAAAGACGAGGCCGCATGAAAGACGGCCTCCGTAAAGCCACCCCACCCGGACAGTAAAAGCTATGGTTTAATCCTCCTCGGGTAGTCTGATTTGAATGCATTAGAGGAAATGAATAAGACTCTCTAAAGCGATCCAATCTCTCTGAGTCATAATGTTAGTCTCCCTCTCAACTAGAGGGGGAGTGGCAACTGAGGGACTACCCTCGAGACTTGGGGGATCCTCCCTCGGGGAGGAAGAAAGCTAAGTAACCTAGTATGCCATGAATGACTTTTCTCCTAGATGGTCGATTATCCAAAAAGGGTAGGGAATTTTCTAAGTTTACTATGTCGACTTTATTGGACATACACTAAAGACTAGGAAATTGGAAGCAAACCTAAATTGCTGATACTTATTGTATCAAGGGGAGGAAATGATGGCTAGCTGACAGGGCGAGCGTTCACGTCGGAGTAAGTAGAAAGTAGAAGCGGCACTTCGTTATCACTAGCAACGGAAGATTAGGCCGTATGGTGGAGCCCCCTATTTATAGGAAGCACCGAGGGCTAAGATTTGTTCACTCCAACAGCCAGGATCGCGCGACCCTTCAAGTACCAAGATTGTTCCCACCCAAAACATTATTCTCCATTAATGCGTTTCTCACGGTCATCCCATAAGACCATGCCATCATTACGTTACTCATGGTCGTCCAACATATAACCTATGATTCCTTACTCAAGGTCCTAATTGTTTCACTTTTGGCCATCCCGTAGTTGGCAACTGACGAGAAATCTCCACCTGTTGATTGACCATAAGTGTGAGCATCTCGCCTAAAAAGATCATGTCGCCAACACCTCTCGTGATCCATGCTAGCTCAACTAGTCCCCCTCATAGTTGACCACCTTGTACCACCGCCTCGCCTATGGCTAGGAGCAACGGTCTCGCCAGGTCTTTGTGGATAGATCACTGTGAGTCTCCATCTTCTCTCGGACTCCTACCTTCGCGGTACCACCTCCATATGGCATCCTCCTGATTCTTTCCGACATCCACGAGATCTCCTCCATACTTAGCACCGCAGAAATTTCGCGTGATCTCCTCATACGGCTCTCCCTCCTCCATCTATAAAAGGCCACTCCCCCCTCAATGAAAAGGTACGAAATCACTCACATCTTACTTGTAAGCTCTGACATTGTGCTGATTTACTTGGTCCACTTTGCTCGCATAGATTTGATCTCCACGCCGGGTAGGAGTTTGTAGCGGCCTCACCCCGACCAGTAACATTTGTTCTCTTACGTAGGTCGCCCATAGAGCCAAACAGCTAGAAGAAGCGACTTTGACAGTTGGTTCTCACCCCCAAATTCTACCACTACATAAGTTCGATATTTTCCCCAAAAAAATTCGTCAGACGGAAATAGCAGTTCGCAGTAGTATGACTTGAACATGTTTGCAATGAATATAGAAAAATGAACCAAAACACAAAAAACAAAATACTAACCAAAATGATTGCTTTGATGTTGTCAATCAGTCAATGCAATTCAAGTCACCTTGCCTTCTGAATCCTTATAAAACATCGCTAAATCCTTGCTGCTCCCGCTTTTCCACCTTCTGTCGCTGCTCTTTCCATCTCTATGCTCATTCACAATGCTTTCGAGTATTTTATATTGAGTCTTTTTGCACTCTCTCAAGCCTACTTCTCATTCCGTGATCACTTCGAGTACTTTCACTGAAGGGACAAGTCCGCTATGCTGAAACCCCCTGCAGGCCATGCCTTCCTCCACAAGTGGAAATGAACTCTTCTTGTCTTTGTTTTTCTTTTTTTCCCAAACGCGGCCCTAGCAACAATACCCATACGTAGTGAGGAGATTTTCTTTGCTAAGATTGATTGACAATATCCATGTCTTTGAATTGATGTTACTAAATTCGAAACTTCTTCCTCCCTAATAATTTCCCTTGGAACGTTTTGTACGCACCTTGCACTTACAATTTCTGGGTGACACAAATTTTTCGCATTTGTCTCCAGTAATCGCCATATTGAGAAATACAATGTTGTGGAACCATAAGAGAAATTTGAGAAGCGGAAGAAAAGGCCTGTGGGCGAAGACTATGCCGTGGTCTTTTAGAACCTCTTTGGCGATTTCAGGCGAAGAGACGGCAATGTGGACACTTGACCGATTTGAGATGCATCAAAACATCAACAACGGTCCATAATGTTTTTCCAAGCCAATTTTCTCAAATACAAATTGTGGTGGCGGTAGTGAGCCAACATTGGTGAATATTTCCTATGATTGGTAGTTTCCATGGCCCTGGGGGTATTTGGAATTGGAATTGAGCTCGATGATTTGGATTTCTTCACAATATTTAACCACCAGGGAAAGGAAAAAGCAGGCGGCTAAGAGCAAGGAATGGATGGAAGTTGGAAGGTCCATATTGAGGAAGGTGAGAGAGAGGAGGGTGTCGTCAAAGTAGTAGCAGATATGCAATTATAGTATTTAACTACTAGTAGGCGGCTAAATTACACGTTTTAAAAAATGGTGCAAATATTGCATTCGGGTATAATATTACCACAAATTAACATTGCACAAATTGAATTGATCCCTTTGAAACCCTAAATCCTACATTAAGACATATATATAAACAAAAATTGGCGAGAGCGCTAAGTTAAACAAATGTTGAATTTGGGACGAGAGCTTTTAAGGTCCCAATTCTTGCAACGGCTTTTCTCAATTGTTTGTTTTGACAAGGATTACTTAGCATAGTGTATCTAATGAAGATTGTCATATTGTTCGATTGGGAGAGTTAAAAATTTTAAAATTTAGTTTATTAAAATTAAAATTAAAATTTAATTTGTTACTAAGGTCTAACTCTAAAGATTCCCTTGAAGAAGTTGTATCTTCTCTTCTTTTCTAAACAATTATGCTTACTATACCATTTTTTCATTTTTTTTTCATTTTTGTATTTTTTTTTCCTCTTCAAATTAAGATCCAACATAAAAACTGACTTTGGATATGGCTAGGTTGACTAAAGAAATTTATACGAAGGGCGAAAACAAGAATCGTATCTTCAGTAATGATTGTTCAAGTGATTGAACTCGATGAACCTCGTTGACAGAACACGCTTGTTCAGATTAAGGTCATGTTAGGTATTTCTTGCGTATTTGTACACAACTTTCTTTTTCCTTCATCAGGAAAAAGATGTGATTATTCTTATAAGGCACATTTTCATAATAAACGTGCATTTTTTATAATTAAACACCTATTCACGAAAGACTTCTTAAAATAATAGGGTTTTTTTAATTATATCAATCATAATTAAATAAAAAAATATATTAATAATTATATGTGAACCCATTAAATCTTGAGATTTCTGAGATGATAAGGTTAGTCAAAAGCAGCAAAAAAATTGATTCCACAGTGTGACATATAACTACTAATTTTGTCTTTATTTAGAGTCAAGTCGTTGGGTGCTAAGAAGAAAACCTACTTGTGAAAGCATCTGCATCCACAAAAAAAAAAATTGGACCGTGATGTTAGATAAATGTTATAATAAATTTAAATATACATTATAAGCTTAAGCCACTTAAATATCATATAGATATAGATATATATATAAAGGACGGAATTCATTGATATCATTTTAAGGGGGTCAATTCTTATTAGGGGTGGTCACGGATTGAACCGGATCGGATCGGATCGGGTTTGGGGGTCACCCGACATCTGATACGAATGGTCGGGTTGGAGAAGTTTGGAGCCAATTCCGAATCCAATTTGTTCGGTCAAGTTGGGTCAAGTCAGGTGGAATTGAAAATCGGGTTGGGGTCGGGTTGGGTGGTGAAAAATGGTAGATTTTAGTGTAATTTGTGTACTATGTGGTTGGCGATTTGAATGGCCCGAAACCCGAACGATGTGGTCGGTTAGTGACAATTCACCCCGGATTCACCCGTAGAGTGAGAGGGTTTGTTCGGGGCTCGAGTCGGTCGGGTTGGCAGGGGGTCGGATTGTGAACAACTCTAATTCGTTATGTTTAAAAAAAAAAAATCTAACAACACCGAGTATATTTTTTGAAGAGACCAATTTTCAATAAAATAAAATAACAAATGAAAAACTTCAAGATAAACAAAGATTACTAAATTGACATAACAAAACAAATAATTTTTAATTAATCAAGTGTGACAACATCCATAAATTATAATTGGAAAATAAGAAAATAAAATAGGAAATTTAAAATTACATTGAAAGTATTTGGCTATTTTGAAACCAAAAACTAGTAAGCTCCCCTGCCCAAAATTAGGAAGCGTGTATGCTTTTCTAGTGTAACAAATAACTTTTTTTTAATTTTATTTATCGGTTGCAACAAGACAATGAAGGGTGGCCAGTACATATGATCTCATTATTCACTAGAATATATTATAATGGGAGTGATACAGAGTAGAGGATGACCACCAATTTTTCTTACAATTTTGCCCCTCCCCCAATTTTTGCCTTGGTAAATTATAGTTTCCGTCTCTAAAGTTTTTATTTATTATAATTTAGTCCCTAATTTTTTAATAATTACAGATGATCCCTCGAGTATAATAATTATAGATGACCCTTACCAATTGCTGTAAATTATATTTAGACCCTAAAATTTTGGTTATGTTCAATTAGTCCCAAAACTTTTTGATATTTTGTCAATTAATCCCAAAAAGATTCTTGATCCTTGCTGTAAAAATTATTTTAATAAAAATTATAGTTTTCAAATGTGCTGATCGAATCTACTACATATGATCTATAATGAATATAAAATTGTGTACATAAAAATTGTATAAAGTTTGATACAAATTAGTTCAAATGCCAAAAATTCGTGTTAGTTAGAACTTGCAAAGTGTGGTCTAACTATATAAATGATAGTCAAAATAATACAAAATTTTAAGTCACTAGAAATTTTTTTATTAAAGTATAGCAAAATTTAGTACAATTTTGTCAATATTATACAATGTGTAAGTTTTGATCAAAACGTGCAACTTTTAAATAATTATGCAAATTTTAGTCTAAATTTATAAAAAAAAATTAGGGTAATTAGTGCAAGTGTGCAATTTTGAAACTTCATATCACATAATATCTCATTGGTGAAAATTATATTACAATTGTGTAATTTTGGGTACATTAGTACAATGTGTAAACTTTGGTACAATTGTGTAAAAATTTTTACTATAAATTGCGGCAAAATCTGTCAAATGTGCAATTTTTTGACAAACTTATAAATTTTGATCTACTTTAATGAAAAAATATCTCAATTGGTACAAAATTCTATTATAAGTAGTGTGCAATTTTTGTTCATATATAATTTTTCTATAATTATATAAAATTTGGCCTATATTTTGTTCAAAATTTTGGTCTCACACTTTTGAGGATGGGTGCAATTTTAAAATGTAAAGTGGCATTTTTTTGTGGCAACAAGTGTGCAATTTGATAATATAAAAATCCTCAACAACACACCATATGTTTTTCATTTGTCCTGACCACCAATTTTTTTTTTCCCTTTGCCCTTAGCTCAATGACCACCAATTTTTGATATTATAACTTTACCAATTTTTTTTCTTTTTTGATTTCGCTTAAGAACAGTATCTCATTTACCAAATTTTTTTCTCAATTTTGCCCTACTTTAATTTCTTTTTTTAAATTTTGTGCCCCCCCCCCTACTCACATTTAACTAATTTATCACCATTTTTGTGACCATTTCTTTCTTTTCCCCGATTTCGCATCTATGAACAGTGATCGTCTACCAAATTATTTTTTTTTTGTTTTTGGTTGCCACACTTTTAATTTTTTTTCCTATTTTACCTCTACTCACATTAACTCTTTTAATTGAGATTAGGTTCGAGGTTAATGAATTGCTTATTTCTGAAAACTTCGTTCGTGCATAGCACGTTTACTGTCACTACGTAAATATAATAATAAGTTTTTTGGGGGGGGGGGGGGGGGGTTGTGTTTGGGGGGGGGTTGTAATTGTCTTTCGCACGAATACTATGCCAAAAAAAAATAGCCTTAGTGTACTCCTAATATTTATAACTTAAAAAACAGATAAGATATACAAACGTTAGATCAGAGATACATTGGATACATATACAAATTATATATTCTGACAAAATGGAGAACAAATTTAGAAATTATAATATTTAAAAAAGTGTTTACTAGTTTTGAACAAAATCGTAATAGTGTTGCTAGTTTAGTGAACAAAACCGTAAATATTGGAGATTAACTTGAAAGTCGCCATTGCCCTGAGGGCCACTTGACATTAACATATTAGATATTACCAAAAAGGTACAGAGTCTCAACTGTATTTTTACACAGCCACATCTTAAACCATGTGGCACTATGTTTAAGAAATAGATCTAAATCAAGTAAATTTTAAGTTCAAAAAAGGTATTTAAATTGTTGGGAGGAAAATTGATAGCGTTCTCCTAAAAAATAGACTACAAAAAGTCACGAGACCATTAGACCTTATTATTTTTAAATGGGATTACGTCATCGAACATATATCATAAGAGAAGGGTCCATTGTCTGTCTGTTCGTTCGCTTCTGTCTCCGGTGGAGTTTCCGTCCCTTCTTCATCGTACTCTTGTGTCAAATACCCAGACCTTCCGAATTCATCAATGATAGGAGCGCGCTGACTACCGTGAGTAAGGAGTAAACAACATAGATGGGTAAAAAAATTAAAAACTTAAAAAATTAAAAAATTAAAATAATAAGGGAAAAAATGAAGATAAAATTTTTTCTTCACCGAATCACAATCAATCAAACATATAAAAAACAAAAAAATAAAATAGATAAGGGAAAACTTGGGAAAAGCCTGACCTTCCGAGCCTTTTTAAAGAGCATCTACTTTGTGTTCATCTTTCTTCACTTACTCTATTTTCTCATCATTTTTTGGCTTTCACTTTGATTTTATTTATACCTGAACTAAATACCACCACCACCCAAATTACTGAAAATCAGCAGGGCAGAAATCGAAAAAACAACACTAGATTTGTAAAATAAATAATAAAATCAAAATAAAAAATAAATTAAATAACTTTCAAAAAATCACAAACCATGCCCTAAGTGGTGTTGGCGTCATCGCTAGTTCGTGAGGTGATTCTATCACCGAAAATAACACTTGGTGCCTGAATAATTGGTCCAATACTCATTGCATTAAAATAAACACAGAAAAAGAATGAGAAGAGAAACGACACCCGACCTAACTCCCATCCCCATCTTCTCCATGTTGTTGTTGGCTCCAACGTGAGGTTCAACCCCAACTTGAAAAAATTAAAAAACCAAAAAACCTAAACCCCCACAAAACTCTAACCTAGCCTAAATTCAAATCAACCCCGCCGCTGTGAAAAAGAGAGAAAGATAGACTGATACACGTGGGTTGCAATGGTGTGGAAACGGTGAGGAGTTGTAGCTGAAGCTTGACTTGGTGTGGTAGTTAGGGTTGTGGTAATGGAATGTGTAGTTAGAGGTAAAGGTGGTAGTTGTGATAGATCAAGAGAGGAGGAGTGAAAGAGAAGAGATGCATGACTTATTGTGTGGTTGGTTGGCGTGGGGTGCGGTACGAGACATATGCTGGTGGGTGGATAGGAATAGAGGTACAGTGAGATAAGAGATGTGATACCTTGCGATGGGCGTTGCAGCGGTGGTGGTGGTGGTGACTTGTAGAGAGAGATAGAGTGTGAGATGGGGAAAGAATGATAAAAATGAGAGGAAAGAAATGAGTGGTTTTAGGTTTTTTTGGTGTGGGTCCCACCTAAAAAATGTTCCAAGGTATAAAAAATATACTTAGATTTAGAGATTTTTTGTGTCATTTAGATCACATATGTGTGAGCCCCCCCACCTTTGAGAAGAAGGCAATAATATTTTTTTTTGGAGAAAAAAATATTCTCAAGTAAAAAAAAAAAACATCTCCAAGTCATTGGATTAACTCAAATTGATTATAACCGTAAATAATGGAAGATAATTTAAATTTTTTTTAAAATATGTATGTCTTATATTTAATATCAAGGTTAATTGGAGAAAAAGTGAAGGGGCAATGGTCACCTATGGCCATAGCACATCTCCATCCCTTGATCTATAATACACACACTATATTATATAACAGTAACTTGTTGTAAGTAGTGCTCTATTAAGTTACAGATTGGTATATTCATGGTTTCCTTCGATAAATGCTTGACAAGGATTGACAAAAAATAAATCATAACACTACCAAATTGCCATTAATTGAAGGGAAATTCAAAATATAAATAAAATTTGATGTTTTTTAGATCAATAAAAAATCAAAAATTTTAGAGAGGATTGGAAAGTGTAAAAGGTGGCATCCATGGGGAGCTTGAGCTCGTTCACTGTACAAAATTAGGGCGAGTCAGAGACGAGAAAGCCAGTTCAAGGAATCGAAGCCAGTTATATTTTAAAATTTAAAAAGTAATATCCAGCCAAAGTCTCTATTAAGAAAAGAAACGTAAATGAAAGCTAAAGTATGAGCTGCCAATATGTGTACGACATAACTTCTAATGATGCATTTTATTTGCTGATATTAGGAAAAGATTTTGTATGGACTTGTATGATTTTCTGTGACAGGAGGATCTGCTTAAAAAAGTATCAACAGTGGCGGAGTCAAGAAAAAATTTAGGGGGGGGCACACTATTAAAAAAAAATTGATGAGGGGGTCATTATTAATTTTGAAGGGGCCAAATTGAAAAGAAATTTGGGTGGAAATATAGATAAAAAAAAAATCAAACGGTAGCCCCTGATTATCAGAGTCTCACCTTTGGAAAAAACCTATCTCGTTAGAATAATGATCTGCATCTGACGGCTAACGGAAACCAGGTTCTCTTGGTTGTGAGAAAAATTACGATGATATCAGAGTCTCACATGGAAACCTATCTCGTTAGAAAATGATCTTGGAATCTGACCGCCTAACCAACCAGTCTCTTTGTTGTGGAAAAAAATTACGGAAAAAAAACATTAGAATCTAAATAATAATTTTTATTGTTAGCAATTGTATAAAATTTAAACTGAATTTTATAATTACAAAACAGAAAACTAGGAATGAGTTACAATAGGAATTACGAGCCGAGTCCTGAAAACACAGTCTCTTTAAGAAAATTCGCACTTACCGAGGGTATGGTAGACTACGTCGGCATCTTTCGACAAGGATAAAACGGTTTAGGGACCACGTCGTCGAAACACCACCGAGGTATAAGCTGGGCGAACTGACCTAGGTCTCTCTCTCAAAGCCTTGGTGTTGTAATTAAATTTCTAATTAATATCTCAATTACGTCAACAAATTTTAAGTCTATGAATTAGCATTGTACGTGTTAATTTTTTAAGACTATGTTTCTATGATAGTTATTAGTTCAATAAATTAAAAGATATACCCTCTAATGGAGAACACAACAAGACATCTATATATCGAATCAATAGAAATTCATGCTATTTACACTGCCAATGCCAAAAATAGTTGGGAAAATGGAACACACATATAGAAATACTCAGTAAAATAAAAGGGCCAAATTATAACCAAAAAGCATAAGCGGCCATGGAGTAATCAACCCTAATCAAATAACTATAGCACTATACTTCTTTACCAACCCATTTAGACAATTTCAAAACAGGATTCAGAAGACCAGTACCAATGAAATCAAAGCAACATGTGCGCAGCATCAAACTCCATTTCTTTGTGGTCTTAGTTCCATAAGGAGGAGAATCATGATAACGAGATGGAATCAAGTGAGATCATTTTTCTCCTCACAGGTCACACCACATGCTCCTCCATGTCTAGATCTCTTGTTTCATGCCATTGGGGAAGCTTCCAATCAAAATGGTACAACAATTTGGCAAGTGGTAACTCAATATTAGGCACGGCGAATGTTTACCCGGACAAATCCTCCTCCCGGCACCAAACGGGATGAATTGGAAATCGTTTCCCCTTGAAATCAATTCCGCATCCAAAACCTGTCCGGGTAATGGTTAAAATCTCTCGCTCGTTCAGTGTTTGGGGTCGCGAGCGATTGCCCAAGCATTGACAATGACTTTGGTCTGGCAGGTACAAGTACCCATTAATCACACATTGTTCACTTGATTCTCTCGGGAGTAGTAAGTAAGTAATAGAGGAGGCAGATGGGTGAAGCCTTAGGTTCTTGGTACAGAGTTTAAATAGTTTAGCTCATGAAGGCCCGATGAATCGACGTTTCCTTTTTTGCTGAAGACATTTCTACCTCTTCTTGTGCGCTTCTCATCGCTTGTGGGTTTTTGATCAGTTCTGACATTGCCCACTCTATTGTTTGTTGAGGATGTCTCACTTCCAGCACTGAACATTCCTGAAAAATTATGGGTTTGTAGGTTCATATAGGTTACACACAGAGGAAAATTTACTTTCGTTGACATTTTCAAAACTTAAAAAATTTCTATACCAAAAAATTGTTCCAAAATCTTACAAATCATAAAAAAAATGAAATAAAGAATAACATGTGAAAAGGATGAATATTTTTTGTTTCAAAACTGTTTCTGAAAGACGTTCTGAAAAACTACTTCTGAAAACAACAATAAGATTGCGGAAAGTGATCTTTTGACACGAAATATTGAAACTACAAGATGAAGCAAAGATGCGAAGAAAGAAACAAATTATGCATATAAATTATTGTGAACCTCACACCATTAAAACCATGGGTGGAAGTTGGATTTTTTTCCCCAAAAAAGTCTGGTCGGACGGAAATAGGGGAAAAATATGTTTGCAGTTCGCAGTAGTAGGACTCGAAACTGTTGCCATATTTGAATATAAAAAAAAAAAAAGTACCCAAAAACACAAAAAAACAAAAATCTCAACCAAAATGATCTGCTTTGATGTTGTATCAGTCAATGCAAATCCCGGTCACCATGCTTCTGAAACCCTTAGAGAAATCGACTAAAAATCCTCTGTTTCCCCTGCTTTGCAACCTTCTGTTCGAACTGTTTCAATCTCTGTGCTCGTCACAATGGCTTTCGAGTATTGATCGAGTCGTTTATCAACTTCTCAGCCTACATTCTCATGTTCGTGATCACTTCGAGTACTTTCACCGAAGGGGTACAGTCCACGATGTGCTGAAACCGCTGCCAAGTAACGTGGCTTCCTCCAACAAGCGAAATGACTCTTCTTGGTCTTGTTGCCTTCCCAAACGCGGCTCCCTAGAACCAGCCCATAGTTAGCGAGAGGATTTTCTTGCTAAGATTGATGACAATCCCGTATCTTCGAAATGAATTTGATTTTGACAAATTCAAAACTTCCTCTCCCTAATCACTTGGTACCTGATGGTACGCGCCCTGGCACTTAACAATTCCATGAAACAAATTTTTCGCATTGTCTCCAGTAATCACCATACGGGGAAAAGGACAATGTTTTGTTTGGAACATAAGAGAAAATTTGGGAAGCGGAGAAGAAAAAGGCCTTTGGGCGAAGACAATTTGCGTGGTTTTTAGTTAGAACCTCTTTGGCAATATCAGGCGAAGAGCCGACCTAGTGGGACCTTGACCGAGTTGTAGATTGCATCAACGGTCATATGTCCGGCCAATTTCTCAAATTGTGCGTGCCGGGTCTAGTGAGCCAAACAAGTTTGGTGTGAATATTTCCTATGATGGGTAGCTTCCATGGCCCTGGGGTTAGTTTTGG
Source organism: Actinidia chinensis (assembly GCA_009663005.1). Lineage (NCBI taxonomy): Eukaryota > Viridiplantae > Streptophyta > Magnoliopsida > Ericales > Actinidiaceae > Actinidia > Actinidia chinensis. The sequence continues at coordinate 41,221 of VIGQ01001335.1, read as the reverse complement.
AATTGAGCTCGCGGATGTGGATTTTCACAATTTTTACCACCATGGAAGGAAAAGAGCCAGGCTAAGAGCAGAGGAATGGATGGAAATGGAAGCCATATGAAGGAAGCGAAATGAGGAGGAGAGGGGGCGTCGTCAAAATAGTAGAAGATATGCCCCCCCCAATTATAGTAATTTACTTACTGGGGCAGCGGCTTAAATTACACATCTAAAAAATGATGCAGATATTGCATGCAACAACAATAAATCACAATTTCTTTTGTATTACCAAAAGTCGTATCATTTATCACAATAATGTGTATTCTATATTTTAACATACAATATCCATGCGATTCACCACAATCAATCATACTATTTATATTTATATGATGATGTGTTTTGTACTATTAAAATTTGTATTACTTACTTTATTATGTTATTTTTTGGATTCTAAGTAATGGTTGTTTTAGTTAATCACAAATTTGTCAGTTTTTTCCCTCTTTTGAACGACTTCACCGCAAAGCTGTGTGAGCTAATGCATTCTATTTTTTTTTCCTTTTTTTTCAAAGAAAATTAGAAGAAAAAAATGAGGTTTGTATTTGGATTAAGAATTATTACGAAAAAAAAACAAAAATAAAAAAAATAAAAAAAGTTAACGATTCACAACTATTCGAAGACCATTGGACGATCTACTTTTCCATTTTTTTCCCTCGTAATTTCCTTGTTGCAAACAGAATTTGATCGTGGTCACAAAATTAATCATAACTTTTTAACCTATCACAATTTAAAGACCATCTACCAGCTTCTTTATTGAACATCGTGACCGCCACTAAATGATTCTTTCCAAAATAATTTGGGAAAGGAAATAATTGTGCACAAAACCTGATCCGGTCCCTTTGAAAACCCTAAATCTCATTTCAGGAGATATATGTATTAGAAAAAATTGGACAGAGAGGGCTAGGTAAAACAAATGCTGAATTTTGGACATTAATGAGTGAATGGAGCTTTTCAAAGGATCCAAGGACTGTGACTTTGTTTTCCCAATTTATTTGCTTTGATGAAGATTACTTAACGTTAGTGTACATAAATGGAAGATCGTCATATGATTCGAAATGTTGCGAACCCTTGTTAAAAAAATTAATTTAATTTCATTAAAATTAAAAAAATTAAAGTTTAACTTTTTATAAATTTTCCTTTGATTAAGTTGTACCCCTTTTCTTTCTAAACGATTTGATTACGTACTATACCATTTTGTTATGATTGTTCTCTAAGGGCATTTTTTTTAATTAGACATTCATTTTTTTATAATGGACACACCAAATTCGTTTTAAAAGAATTCTTTAAAATCTAGTCATTTTTTTATTAGTATTCGTCATATTAACTAAAATATATATATTAATAATTAAGATCAGTGAAAACGATAATTAAAATCTAGAGATTTCTGCAATAGTGAGATGATAAGTTAGTCAAAGCCGCCAAAAATTGAAGCCACAGTTGTGAAGATCATGACTACTAATTTTGTCCTTTATTCAGAGTCAAGTCGTTTGGTTGCTTAGCAGAAGAAATAGCCTTTATTACGGCCGTTTGGCTGTGAGGTGGGATATGGGAGAGGATAAGTTTTAAAAGGGGAGATAAATTTTAGAGAGGTATAACTTTTGGAAGGGGGATACCTTTTAACACTTTGTTTGGATACTTCTTAGGAATGGGTGGATAAGGGTCGGTTGGATTGGAATAAGAACGAAAATATATAGAGAGAGAAATAAAATATACAATTGGAGATAGTGTAAAAAATAGATGGATGGCTAGATTATATATATATAAATAAAAAGAGACATTTGGTTTCTCGTTAGAGATTTTTGCTATCCCTCACCCCCTTATACCCTCAGGATAACTTTTAGTAGGGTATCGGCCACCCAAAAAATTATCCGCCTCTATCCACCTGCTGGGGAATGGAAAAAAGAAAAATATCCGGGGGCATAAATTACACGCCTCCTTATCCGCCAGCCAAACGACATGGGGAAAAATTATCGGGGAAAAATTATCCCCCTCCTAATCCACCAGCCAAACAGCCCCTATATTTCCAACCCCAAAACAGTTAATCTGGGGGGTTTGTTCAACGAGTCCGAATTATTCGGAATTGGTTTATGAATGTAAAGAGCAACCAAAAGTTAAGGTTCAAAAAAAATACAATCTGCTGTACGACCAAAAATCTACAGTTCGATTAGAAAAAATTAAAAAATTAACCGGTTCGAACACAGTTAATTCAAAGAATTGTTACATTTCACGGGAAATTAAAAAACTGCAATTATATGATATACCTAAAAGTTGACAGTAGACGATTAAAAAAAAAAAAGTAGCAGTGTAAAATACAGATTGAAAGATATATAAACTAATTGAAACCTTAATGTATGTTAACTAAGTAATTGAAAGACCAAAAACCCGGATTAAAACCTAATTTCATGGACAACAAAAGAGAGGGATGGGCCGCAGTATGATTAGTAGTTATCAGAGGGATACAGTGGTTACTGTTGGTAAAATGAACTGTGAATTTTTCTCCTATTGTGGATTGTGTAACGTACAAGTGTTTACAAAAAATAAAAATTGAACTGTCACACTAACTTTTATTATACAAACATTGAGTAATATTAGAAAAAATAAGGTAATAACAATATGTTAACAATTAAATTCTAATTTATCCTAAATATGTATATATATCATATATAAATTTTAAATCTCACGTCCAGTTCGGTTAATCCCGGTTCGTTTATGAAAATCAGGATGAACCCGAATAAAATCGCGAATTACGATTCTCTAAATTTTTCAATCCAATTGTACTGAACCATAATTCACAAAGCCCAATAAAAAATCTAAGAATCAGTTCAGTTCGGTTCAGAGACTTCGCAAAGTTCGCGATCTTTTTTTGACAGCCCTAGCCACATACCCAGCCCCTATGACCAAATTACTTTGTGGCACTATCCCCCTTACCCCTTTCCCCTCGTGTCCCCTCCCCTTTTTTTCCTATTTTTGTTATTTTTTTAAGTTTTGTTTCTTTTTTTGATATTATTTTTTTAATTTTATTGTTTTATTATGAATTGTATTTTTTTATCAATTTTTTTTGGATAAAATATTTTTTAATTATATGTTTTAATATTTGTTAATATTATTAAATAATTTTTTTTATAATATGATCAAAAATTTATAATAATATTTTTGAAGATTTTGATGGTAGGGGAGTAGTAAAAAGAAAAGATTTTTTGATCCATATTTTTTTATTATTTATAAAAAACATATAAAGGATAGGGAGGTAAAAGAAATTATAAAATTTATCATAAATTTTTTTATGATGTGACTTGTTTTCTATTTTTTGCCAACTATACCCCTCTCTCTCGGTTTTTTTTTTCAGTTAGTTGTGTATTTTTTGTTTTTTGTTTTTCATTATTTTTTTTCCAGTTTTTGGTATTTTCTTTTTGTTTGCTTTTATAGTAGTTTGTTTTTTTGTATTTTTATCAAAATATTTTTTTTTAATTTTTTTTAATTTGATAAATAAAATTGATGGTTGGATAAAGAAAGATTTTTTGTATCCAAAATTATAAAAATTTTATCAAAAAAAATTTTTTATGTAAAAAATTCGAAAGTGAAAGTAAAAAGAAGAAAAAATATAAAATCATGGGGGTATAAAAGAAAAATAAACTCAATAAAAGGGTGAATGGCTATATAAAAAACCAATTATGCTAAATTTTATAATCTTTTTACTCCCACACAATTAATTTCTTTATAAAAGAAAAAAATATGGATCCTAAAAATATTTGAGATCAAACTTTTTGGAGGTGGAAGGAGTAAAAGAAAGGACTAAAAAAAACCATTATTATAATTTTTTTTAAAATAAAAATTGTAGACAAACGTAAAAGTAAAAAAAATAAAAAAAGTTTTAGCAATTTTTTTAATAACTAATAAGAGAAAGAGATCAGCGTATTCAAAAAAAAAATTAATGGGTGAAAGAGGAGAGATGGGCAAATTTGCCCAAACAAGCCCAAATAACAATCTCATTCCCCACACACCCCGTGCCAGAGGGGTGGGAATAATAGTTTGCAAGAAGAAATTCCTACTTGTGGACTCATCTGCATCCACACAAAAAAATTGGACCGGTGATGTTACGATAAAGTTATGATCACATTTAATTAAATATACATTCTATGGATAAGTCACTTAAAATATTATCTATATGCAAGGGCAAAGTTATGATATTATTTTAAGAGGGGCAATCTTATATAAAAAAAAACTATCAACACGAGTAATTCTTGGGGAGATTTTTTTTTAAAACACTCCATTTCAATAATTACACATAACAAATTTCAATATAAACAAAGATTACTAATGACATAAACAAAACCAATAAATTTTTCAAATACTCCCTAATTATAACTGGGAAAATAGAAAATAAATTATTAAATTTAAATGATATGAAATGCATTGGCTCTTTGAAAACCAAAAAATATAAGCCTCCCAGCCAAAAACTTATGATATTCTAGTTTAACCTAATAACTTGGTTTTGCATTTTAATTGAAGGTGAACGAGAGCTTTTAAAGGATTCCAAGTCGTGGACTTTGTTTTCCCATGGTTTGTTTGACGAGAATTACTTAGCGTAGTGTACATAAATGAGGATTGTCATATGATCGAATGGTGATGATTGTTCAAAAAACAATTCAATTCTAAAATTAAAAAAATTAGAGTTTAATTTTTTACCAATTTTCTTTTGATTAAGTTGATCCCTTTCTTTTCAAATGATATGCTACTAACATTTTTTCATGATTATTCTCATAAGGCACATTTTCTTAATAGACGTGCATTTTATTATTAGAACACCAATCGTTAAAAGACTTCTTACAATATAGTCTTTTTTCAGTCAAATTAAATAAACAATATATATTAATAATAATATGTGAACGATATTGAATTTGAGATGCTAAGGTTATCAAAGCCGCCAAATATTGATTCCACAGTGTGACATATGACTACTAATTCTGTCTTTATTTAGAGTCAAGTCGTGGTGCTAAGGGAGAAATAGCTCTATTATCCCAACCCCTTTGACACACATTACCTTCTTGTGTCTCCTTTCCTTTTCCATCCCCCCAACGGGGGCCCTCTTTTTTTTTTTTCCATTGTGTTATTTTTTTTAGATTTGTTCTTTTTTTTCTTATTTTTTTCAGTTTGTTATTAATTTATTTATTTATTTATCATTTGTTTTGACAATATTTTTATATAATTATATATTTTGTAATTATTTATTTAAAAAATTTTTTTATAATTATGGACTCCCCAAGTTATAATCTTGTTTTTAGATTGTGGATGGTGGGAGTAGTAAAGAATATAGTGTTTTGATCCATGTTTGTTTTCTTTATAAAAAAAATACAGGTGCGAGTAAAAAAAATTATAATAAATATTATCATAAATATTTTTTTAATGATGGACTGTTTTCGAATTTTTTTGCCAAATATACTTCCTCCTCTCTCGCTCTCTAGTTTTTTTTTTTCATTTTTTGTGAATTTTTGTTTTTAGTTTTCATTAGTTGTTTTGTTTTTGGTTATTTTTTCAGTTTTGTAGTTTTTTTTTGTAAGTAGTTTTTTTTCTTTTTTTTTTTTCATTACTTTTATTTTTTTTATTTTTATTAATTATTCTTTTTTTTTTATTTTGTAATTTTGAAAATGAAAATTGATGATGGGAGTAAAAGAAATATTTTTTGATCCATATTATTAAGATTTTTTTTTTTTCTCTAACAAAAAATTCATAAAAATCGGAAGTGAAAATAAAAGAAAAAAATTGAATCAAGGGGTATTAAAAGAAACAAAAGACCTCCGAATAAAAGGGTTGCATGGCCTTAGAAAAAAAATTATGATAAAATTTGATAATTTTTTTTTGCTCCCACGTAGATTTTTTATAAAGAAAAAAATATGGATCATAAAAAATTGTGAGATCAAATTTTTGACGGTAGGAGTAAAAAGAAAAATTATAAAAATTTTATAAAATTTCTATTTTATATTAAAAAATTAGAAAGTTTGAAAGAATAGTACAAAAACTTGAAAAGTTTTTAGCATTTTTTTTAATAAATAAACCAGATGGATAGTATTCAAAAAATAATTAATGGGTGAAAGAGAGAAAAGAGATGAAGGGGTGAGAGAGAAGAGAAGGGCAAATTACCCAAAACACAGTACGATAGAGTTCCATCCCCCACAAACCCGTGTGCAGAAGGTGAGAATAATAGTTTGCAAGAGAAATCTTTTAATTGTGGACTTTCATCTACAATCCACAAAAAAATTGAACCGGTGATGTTACGCTTTAATGTTATGATCCACATTGAAATATACATTATCTGATTAAGCCACTTAAAATGTTATAGATATGCAGGGGACGATGTCATGATATTATTTTAAAAGGGTAAACTCTATAATAAAAAAAAAAAAACTACCAAACGGAGTATATTCTTTGGAGAGACCCATATTTTCAATCAAATTAACATTACCAAAAGCAATCTAAAACAAAAGATACTAATTGCCATAACAAAACCAATAATTTTTATAACTCATAAGTATAATTGGGAGAACCATAAGAAAATAATATTAAATTTAATAATTGAAATGTATTGGACCCCTTTTGAAAACAAAAACTATAAGCTCCTCAAGCCAAAATTTATGATGCTCTCGTTTAAACACAAACATTTTTTTACCATCTTATTGACCTTTTGTTTTTTTTCATCACTACTGAATGGGTGGCCGTAGTACATACGATAGCATTATTCACAGGATATTATATACATATATACAAGGATAATTGGGGAAGAAGAGAAAGGAAGGGTATGGTCCACTTATGACCATAACACAGCTCCGTCCCTGTGTATATATATAAAATAATTAAAAAGATTTGAACTTTTTTTTAAATCACTAAATACTCAAAAGTTTTGGGATATTTTGGGCAAATTGTAAGGGTGGTGCTTGATGGAGCTTTGAGTCATCCACTTGTGCAAAGTTGGTGCGCGTCAGGCGGAGAACGAAGAAACCGTGAGGTTATATATTTTCGGTGACAGAGTATCTGCCTAAAAAATTATCAGAGTCTAATTTGGGGGAACCATCTCGTCAGAAGGATGATCCAAAAATCCGACCACCTAGGCAACCAGGTTCTTTTTGTTGGGAAAAAAAGTTAGGCCAAACATCCTTCCCTAAATAAACAAATTTCTATTAATAAAACAATTATAGATAAAGTAAATTGAATTTTACAATTACAAAAAGAAAATAAGAATGAGATACAAATAGGAATTATGAGTCGATTCCCTGCCCAACGCAGTCTCCTTAAGAACAATTTTCACCACCTACCGAGGGTGTTTGTAAAACTAGTCGGCCGTTTTTGCCAAGATACACCGTCTAGACCGGCGTATGTCAGAAAACCACCGAAAAGTAAATCTTGGCGAATTGAACCTAATCTCTCCCTCTCAAAAACTGAAAATTTAGAACTCTTGGAAAACTGTTATAAAAAACCATTTTTTAATCAAAGTTCTAGCTTCTTTTATAGGATAAGGGAAAGGCAAATTCATTTTTCCTATTAAATTATAAAAAGGAATAATTATTTTTCCAGATGGACTGTGATGAGAGAAGTTCATTTTTAAAAGAAATTTTCTTAATTTACATTACAAATGAGGGACCTATTAATCCTCAACTTCATTCAACCAAATTTTAATAATACCCCATGAATGAAATTGGTTGACAAATTGACACAGAATACAAAGCTGACCCGAGAGAGAGACAACAAATAAGTCCGGCATAGATAGGTAGCTTTTGACCTTGAATAATGCCCTTGTGAAAGCTATTGAATTTACTGGCAGACTATTGGAAAACCCTTCCTAACACTGTTTCATCGTTGGTGTAAATTGAGACAACAGATGTCACACAAGAACTTCTCCTAACACAGTTCAGTTCTCACTGTTGGGTCCATTTTGGCCATGGAACACTCTTCTTGGTTTTGACAAGTTTTTTCTCGAAAAATTTGTCTTTCCAAAATTCTCAAAAAATAACCAACACCTCATACTCACATAGGTGACTTCTTACATGAGCACATCACTATATCGCAATCAATGTTTTTTAGATCTTTATTTTCCTTCTTAGGAAGAAATAAAGCCAGATTCACAAGATACCCTACATTTGTAAGTAGTATAGCCCGGGACTACCTCTGTTCATATGTAAACTGACAGAGGATTCCTTGGTTTCATGCAATCAGAAGCATGTACCCAAACTTGTTAAATTAAGCATGTGCCTTGAAACTTATCCTTGGCTTCTTGGACAACACCACATCTCAGTCCTAAATTGGACATATTGGCCTTCTATTTACTAGACCATTGTCATTTTGACTTCTTTGCTTTCGAAGACTGACACATAACATAAGATAACCAACTAAATATCATCACCACAAATTGTCTAAACACACGCTACACTCAACTTACACCGAAGAGTTCCATGGGGCGGGCCTCTTAGTGGGGTTTATAAGGGTAACCAACCCTAGACAAGAGATCGAGGGAAGGTGCCCTCGAAAACTAAACAGTATGCACGAGCAACTCCCAACCGATTGAGAAAAACTCTCAACCAGTTCAAGTCAAGCAAAAGACTCTTCTGCCACCTAAACCAGTTGAGAAAAAACCTCCAACCAATCCAGTCAATTAACTCCAATATCAACCAAATCAAAGTAAAAAGCACAGGCTAACCATGAGTTCAAATCGTAAATTTTTAAAAATAAGATTAAAACTACAATTTTTAAAAAATTTGGGTAAAACTGTTAATTCACAAAATCTAGGTAAAATTGTACTTACCAAAATATATGGGGAGGAAAAACTATAAATTTTTAAAATATGAAAAGAACATGTAGATGTGTCAAGCGGGCCTTGCGGCACGGCACGAAAAAACCCGGCACAGAGCAAGCTTTGGCACGGTAAAAGTTGGGCACGCACGGCAAGGCACGGTCTGAGCGGCACGGACAAGGGCACAGGCACGAAAATGGCAGGAGCACGGCACGGGCACGGCACGATAGTTGGCCTCACCACGGCATGCATGGTACGGCACGGCACGGTCAAAGCCCGGCACGGCACGGGCATGCACGATATTGATTTGGTTTGGCACGGAACGGACACGGCACGACATAGACTTAGCAAAGCACGGCCACAGGCATGCGCACGAATGTGTCAAGGCACAGCAGGGTACGCACGATAATTGGCCTGACACGAAAGGAAGTGACAAGAATGATTAATATTAAATAAATTAAAATAAAATTTAATTAAATTAATGACTTGCCATAGTAAATGTTTTTAAAAATTTAAAAGAAAATTAAAGAAAAGTAAAATAAATAAATTGTGAATAGTCCTGGGTCATGGGCGTAAATAAATAAATAAAAAAAAAAAATATTTAATTAAATAAATTGACGTTTCAAAGCCATAGATAAGAAAAAAAATTGAGAAAAAATTTTAAAATTAAAATTATGAATAACCAAAAATAAATAAAAATTAAATTTTGTAAAAACAAACTCTAAAATTTTAAAAATTTTTTGACTTATGCCCCATATAGGGCCATAAATAGACAAAAATTAACCTTTTAAAACTAAAACTTATTTTATTTAAAAATGAAAAAAATCAAAATAAAAGTTTAATAATAAAAATAAAATAAAAATTTTGAAATTGATAGATCAAAATTTTGAATTTTTATAATTACATAATATGCTATAAAATTGATATTATGCGCTAACCACACAATCGGCAACTAATTATGACATTACACCATCACTTTGTTTGTATTGTCACTCTCGCCGAATTTTGAAATCCATCCGAATATTGAAAGGCCCTTCATCTACTGGTTGAATATAACGAGGTTGGTGGCATAACCCTCGGAACTGCATTTTTTCACATTATGTTTTTTACTTGTGAATATAACGAGGTGGTGGTTATAACCCCTCGGAACTACACTTTTTTCACATTGATAGTTGGGTTTGTGATTTATAATTAAAATATTTGCTAGATTCTAAAACAAATAGGAAGTATATTCTAATGGAAGTTAATAACCGTTTTGTCGTATTTACACTCCTTATAAATGTATTTTAGTTGGCGAAATTTTAAGCCGACCAACACGACACGATTAAAAACGGACATGCACGACACGATTAAGTAGACCGGCCTTGTTTCAGTGACGGCATGACACGAGTCAACGACTAAGTTAGCGGGCCGGCACGATACGCATAAGTAAGTAAGGGGCGGCACGACCGCATAATTAAGTAAAATGGGTCAGCACGGCACGACACGTTATAAATGGCACGACACGGCACGGCACGAATAAAAAAAATCGCACGACACGGCACGATTAAAAATAGCACGGAACGATTTAAGGCACGGCACGGCAAGGCACGTTAAGTAAAATGGGGCCCAGCACGGCACGGCACGAAGCACGGTTGGCAAGAAAAAAAAGTGCACGGACACGGAAGACGGGCACGTTGACACCTCTAAGAACATGTAAAACAGAAATGATTGGGTTCAATCTATAATTCTTAAAAGTCCGAGTAAAGAAATAATTATAAAAAAAATTGGGTTTGAAACTGTAATGTTTCTCTTTAGAAAAATCTGGGAATGATTTCCACAAAGCGCGAGCGGATCGGAGATAAGAAAGCTCGACTAAAAGTAGATATTTAGATATTTTGTTTAGATATATAATAAAATATCTAATCTATATAGTTTATTAGATATATTTTATTATATTTAGAGATATAATAAAATAATTCATCGTTTAGCTATTTTAAAATTAGATATTAAAAAATTATTGATATAAAAATATCTAACGGTGGAGTTAGCAATTGGTAGTAATTAAACCTATGTCTGAGCAAGTGGAAGCAACGTTAATAATATGTTCTCGACTCGAGACTATTTTAGAAAGCTAATGAAAGTCAATATCGATTAGCCAACCACCCCACCAACCCTACTTTGGCTCCGTTTGGTAATGCGTAAAAGTCAAGCTTTTTTTAACTTGCTACTAAAAAGGTCAAAATTTTTGGACTTTTTGCTTTTGTGCCTTTATTAGCCTAAAACTAAGGCAAAAAAACAACCACAAAAGCAGAAAAGCAAAAAAGCTAACTCTGATTGGCTTTTGCGCTTATTTTAAGCCAACAAAACTTAGCAAAAAAAATAAAAAAAATGGTGTCAAAACGGATCCTTTATGTTACACGTGATCGATTATTTTATATAATAATGACTCTGTGTTTAGTTGAAATTTCCCCCTAATTGAAATACAAACACAACCTCATTAAACGTGGGAATTACGGACATTATCTTGGAGGAGAGGACCCTCCGATAACAAGTTTGACTCTACTTAATTTTTGAAATTTCTTTTTGAGATTTATTTTTCGAAAATAATCATTTTTGAGAAAAAATATTTACACATGATTCAAATTCAAAAATATTTTTCAGTAATAAATAAATAATATATGAAAACAATGAATGTTTTTGAAATAAATTTGAAAAATCATTCTACACAAATTAAATTTGAAAAATTAACCCAAACAGAACCTAATATTTTTGCAAAAAAAAATTGAATAAGATACGAAAAAGAGAGTGGCTTTGTAGTTTCAAATAACATGAAACGTGCAAAATTTTAAAACTGCAACCTAAGTGAGCAAGTGTTTATGGTTTTGTGAAAAAACAAGTGTCATGAACGTATTAATTAACATGCTAAAATTTTTTTGGATTGCTTTTGTGCATTTGTAAAAATAGTGCATAATGTGAAAAAAAAAAATGCATAATCTTCAAACTGTGTAATCAGCCCTTGGGTGTTGTTTGGATTAGGATTTAGTGGGAAAAATAGAAAAGCAAAGGGAAAAACGTTAATGAATCCAATATAAATATTTCAATGTAATTAAATTTTTTATTAATTATCTGAATTATGTCAACAAAATTTTAAGTTTCTATAATTAGCTATAATGTGTAATTTTCAAAGATTCTCTTTAAGATAGTTATTAGTTCATATAAATAAAAAGATGTACCTTCTAATAACAACCCAAACAAGACGTCCTATATCTTCGAATCAATAGAAATTCATGCTATTACACATGCCAAAAATAGTGTAGGAAAATGGAACACTTATTATAGAATACTCGTAAAATAAAAGGGCAATAAATAACTTTAAAAACCTAAGTGCGTCCATGGAGTAATCATACCCTAATCAAATAACTATAACACTAATCCTTCTAACAAACATTTCAGACATTTCAAAAAACAGAATTCAGAATCTAGGACCCATGAAAATCAAAGCAAATCCTGCCAGCATCAAACTCCATTCATTGTGGTCTTAGTTTCCATAAGAAAGAGATTCATGATAACGAATTGGAATCCAGATTAGATCTTTTCCTCCTCACAGTCACAGAACCAAATGACTCCTCCATTTCTAGCTCTTCTTCTTTCATGCCATTGGGAAGATTTCCAATCAAAATGGAACAACAATTGTGCAAGTGGAAAGCTCAATGTTTAGGCACGGGGAAAATATCATCCCCGCGGACAAATCCTCCTCCCGGCACTCAAACGGGATGAATTGAAATCGTTTTTCCCTTGAAATCATTCTGCTTTCCAAAAAAACCCTCTCTGGTTAAAATCTCTCTCCCCCTGTTCCAGTGGTTTGGGTCGCGCGCGAGTTGCCCAAGCATTGACAATGACTTTGGTCTTGCAGGACAGTGCCCATTAATCACACATGGTTTCACTTGAATCTCTTGGGACTAGCGAGAGCATATGGGTGAAGCCTTAAGGTCTCTTTGTTATATGTTTAGGTAGTGTACTCATGAAGACCTGATGATCGACGTTTCCTTTTTTGGCAAAGACATTTCTTACCTCTGCTTGTGCTCTTCTCATTGCTTGTGGTTTTTTGATCAGTTCCGAACATTGCCCACTCTACTGTTGTTGAGGATGTCTCACCTTCCAGCACTGAACATATCCTGAAATTTATGAATGGCGGTTTGTATGTTTCAGGTCATACACAGAAATTCACACTTTCGTTGACATTTTTCAACTTAAAAAAAATTCTATAACGCCAAAAAATTGTTTCCAAATTCTTGAAAATCATAAAAGAAAAATGATAACATGTGAAAAGGATGAAATATTTTTTTTTCAAAACTGTTTCTGAGCCGTTCTAAAAACTGCTTCTGAAAACAGCATAATAGGCAAAGTGAATCTTTTGACACGAATATTGAAACATACAGAGAGCAAAAATAGAGAAAAACATCTATGCTTTATAATTATTGTTGACCTCACAACACCTCACACCATTAAACCTGGGTAAGAAGTTCGATTTTTTTCCCCAAAAAACCGTCGAGCATAAATATTATTATGACTCGAACTGTTGCAATGAAGATAAAAAAAAAAAACGTACCAAAACACAAAAAACAAATCTAACCAAACTGACTGCTTTGATGTTGTCATCAGTCAAAGAGCGGTGGATCGAGTTCCCCACTTCCCTTTCCCCCTTCTTCTTCCCCTTAGAAGAACATCGACTAAATCCTCTGTTTCCCTGCTTTTGCCACCTTCTGTCGGCACTGTTTTCGCATCTCTGTGCGCGTTCACACAATGCTTCGAGTATTTTATCGAGTCGGTTTCTCAACTTCTCAATCCTAACTTCTCATTCCGGTGATCACTTTCGAGTACTTTCACCGAAGGGTAACAAGTCCACGATGCTGAACCCGCCTGCCAGAACGTGCTTCCTCCACAGTAGCGAAATGAACTCTTCTTGGTCTTTGTTTCTCTTCCCACACGGGGCCCTAGCACCCATCCCATATGTTAGCGAGGAGATTTTTCTTGCTAAGATGATTGACAAATCCCGTATCTTTCGAATTGATTTTCTAAATTCAAAACTTCCTCTTCCCTATCCCTTGGATGATTGTACGCGCTGGCACTTAACAAGTCATGACACAAATTTTTCGCATTTGTCTCCAGTAATCACCATAACGGGGAAACGACAATATTTGTGGACCCATAGAGAAAATTTGGGAAAAGCGAGAAGAAAAGGCCCTTGGGGCGAAGACAATGTCGTGGTCTTTTAGAACCTCTTTGGCAATTTCAGGCGAAGAGACGCCATAGTGACACTTGACCGATTGTAGATGCCATCAACGGTCCCATATGTCCGGCCATTTCTCCAAATTGTGGTGCGGTAGTGATGCCAACAAGTTTGTGAATATTTCCTATGATGGGTAGTTTTCATGGCCCTGGGGGTAGTTTTGGAATTGATGCTCGAGATGTGGATTTCTTCCACAATTTTTTAACCACCATGGAACGGAAAAGAAGGCAGCTAAGCAGCAGAGGAATGGATGGAAATGGAGTCCATATTGAAGGAAATTGGAGAGAGAGAGGGCGTCGTTAAAAGTAGTACCTATATGCAATTTATAGTAGTTTAATTACTGTAGCGGCGAAATTACACGTCTTAAAAATGGTGCAGATATTAGGCATTATTATTGCTTATGTATAATATTATCACAACGATCGTAATATTTTTCATAACTAATTTGTAAAAAAAAAAATCATAACTTTTCTTATCTCAAAAGTCAAAATATTTATTACTATATAATACTATTTTTTATTATTTTTCACATTCACCCTCGTACATTCACTACAGTCGATTATAAATGTACAATGTGCACTATTGAAATTTGTCCGTACTATAATTTATTTTGTGTATCATCTTTTTGGATTAGTGCAATAGTTTAGTTTATCACAATTTGTCATTTCTCATCTTTTCAACAACTTCTCTTTTGGATATATTTGCTTTCGCGTCCCATAGTTTTTCTTTTTCTTTTTCTTTTTCTTTTGTTTTTTTGGAAAAGCTACAAAGAAAAAAACTTAGGTGTATTTGATTTTAGAATTTATTGAGGAAAAAGAAAATGTAGGAAATGAAATTTGGACGATCCAAGCATTCAAGATCACTTGAATCATCTATCTTTTCTATTTTTTATTTCTTTTTCTCTCTAAATCTTTAATTCCAAACAGGATTTGACCACAAATAAAGTCCATAAACGTTTAACCTATCACAATTTAACTATCTGTCAACCTTTTCTTTATTAATGCCATGCAAAATAATTTGGTAAACAACATTGCACGGCTCCAGGTCCCTTTAAATTCTTAAACCCTAAAATTAAGACATATATACAAGCAAAAAATTAAAGAGAGTGGTAGAAATTAGGTTAAGCAAATACTAAATTTTGGCAAAAATCGAGTTGAACTAGAGAGTTTTTTTTAAAGGGTCTCAAGTTCGTTCGACATCGTTTTCCAATTGTTTGCTTTGACAAGGATTACTTAGCGTTGTGTTAATAAATGAAGATTGTTATATGTTCGATTGTGACAGAATAAAAAAATTAAAGTTTAATTTGTCAAAATTAAAACATTATAGTTTAATTTTTTACCAAGGTCCTCGTAAAGTTTTTCTTGTAATTTTCCCTTGATTAAGTTTATCCCCTTTTTTCTTTTCTAAACGAATATGCCGTACCATAACTTTTTTTTCATTTTTGTCTTCTTTTTTCCTTTTGGCAATTTAAGATTCACAGAAAAAATGACTTTGGAATATGGCTAGGTTGACATGAAAGAAATTTATACCAAGCAGAAAATAATATCGTTTCATAATGATTGTTAGTGAGGACTAAACTACATAATTCTTAAATTTATGGTATTTTAACTTGATAAACTTGTTGATAGAACATGTTTGTTCATATTCAGGCTAGGTTAGGTTACTCATCTGTGTATTTTACACACATTCTCTTCCTTTCATTTAGGGAAAAGACGGATGTTTAAAAAAAAGGCACATATTCACTATAAACGTGTATTTTTATAATGTGACACGTATTCACAACATACTTCTTAAATAATAGGCTTTTCTTATTAATATTTATCGTAATTAAATATCAAAGTAAATATTAATAATTAATTATATGTGGACGACATTAATCTCAATTTGACATTTTCTCTTGCATGACAGGTTAGTTAGTCCAAAAGCAGTCAAAAATTGTTTCACAATGCGAATCATATCTCTAATTTTCTCTTTATTTACATAAGTCGTTGGCGGCTAAGAGAAACCTCCTCGTGTTCTCATTGAGATTTCTTGCATGACAAGGTTGTCCAAATGTCTCGATTTGAATTTCCTCGCAAAACCAGCAAAAATTGTTTCCACAATGGCGGCTAAAAGAATCCCTATTGGCGGCTCGTCCAATTTGAAATGTAAGTTTAGGAAAACAAATTGATCACATGTTCTGATATAAAATTGGACTATAGATATATGTTAATATCACATTTAAATATATTTAATATAATAATTACGTTACGTAATTATTATCACCTATTGGCGGACTCGTCCGATTTAAGCATTGTGTAGTTAGAAACAAATTTGATCACGTATTATGATATAAATTGGACTAGTGATCGATGTTAAGACCACATTTAAATATTATTTTAAAAAAAAAAATTAATATAATTACGTTTACGTAATATATCACTAGTCCAACTTTAGATATAATGAGGTTTTAAATGCATCATCTATTTCTCAATTCACATGCACATAGAGAGTTTATGCTTCAAGAAAATACTTTTACTTTTGTTTTTCTAAAAAATACTTTTCTTTGCAAAACTTAGAGACCGGTGCAGGGGTGGAAATGCAGAACTTAAGTTTAGTGAGATAAAATGCTATAACTTATGTCCAGTGAAGTTAAAATTACTAGAACTTATGTTTCTCAGCAGAGTCAAAATTATAAATTTGAGAATTACTAATTTTGTATGTGAGGTCAAAATTGTCTAACTTAGATTCACATTTGGTCAAAATTTTCAAAACTTATGTTCGACAATTCAAATTATAATCGTATTTTTATAAATTTTCTGACAAATTATTATTTTTTGAGGTCAAATTGTCATTTATGAATAAATTATATAAAAATAGTAGTGTAAATTTTTTTTCCAGTGGAGTCCCGTTGACCATACCTTTGGTATGTTGGCTCCGTCAATGTACGCGTGTATGCTTTTCCTAGTTTAATAACAAATAAATTTGTTTTTTACATTTGTTTACCGTTTTGCATCATTGGGTGGCCCGGTACATCAATAGCATTAGTGCCTAGGTATTATATACCTATATACAAGGTAATTGGGGAAAAGTGGTCATAAAAAACAGCTCCGTGTATCTATCTATCTATCTATTATAGTATAATAAAGTTAACTTTTTGTAATTAATATGCTATGGCCACAGACCATCTCAACCCTCCCCCTTTCCGCTATTTTTTTCTCCAATTTCTCCATTTTTTTTCATGTTCAATGATTTTTTTATTTTTTTTTTTCAAAAATTTGATTGCAAAAATAAGGGGAAAAAATTCATCTCCAATGCACCCCACCCCCCCATTTCTCCATTCCTTCCTCCATTTTTTTTTTTCAAATTCAGGAAAGAAAATCTATAGAAAAAATTGAGAAAGTGGGAAGATTATTTTTTGTATGATCAATGTGATCCCAATGAGATAAAAAAATATCATTGAAGAGATAATTTAAATATTTAGTTTGCAACTTGTCTAGTTATCTTGTATATATTAATATTCAAGACTATTTATTTAAATTTTATTTATATATATTATATTTATTTATTGATTTTTTTTTTCTTCTATATATTTGATACATTTTAGAATGTATTTATTCTAAAACAAATAATTAAAAAACCATTAACCATACAAGGCGTCCATTAACTAAAATGAGAACTAACTTGAAATGAATCACTAACATTAATACTACTACTAAATCAAATTAATACTAAACAAGATTAAACCAGCACACTTAAAATAGAAGGTCCACCAGTAAAAGTAATACTCATTTTATTAATAAAATTTTAAAAATAAATACTCATTATTTTTAAAATTAAAAAATAAAGAAATGGAAAAATGTAGAATTGAAAATGGGGGGGGTATATCATTGAAACCAAACCCCATTTTCTCCTCTAAATTCAAAAAATAGAAAAAATGAGAAAATATGGAGACCAGTGAAGACTAAGTATTTTTGCCCTTTTTTTTTTTGATTAACTCCAGAGTGTCCTCGACGGCATTTGGGCCCACCCAGACCTCATCTATGTGCCCTGAGCAGCTAGCCTTCACACCTTAGGATGTTAAACGCGGATATGCGACGCAGCCACAGTACTCGACGCGATACCTCCGAGTGTTCGCTAGTGTACCTTACGTCCCGCTCGAAGCGACTGCGTCTTGTGCCCGGGGAGGTGAGAATCGAACGCCTAGCCCGAAGTCCTGATAAGGCAGCCCTTAAACCACTTTTGCTAAGCCTTGTTCTCTTTTTTTTTTTTTTGCCCTATTTTTCCACCAAATAATGGGGAGATGAGGGGAAATAGGAAATAGGTGGAGATGGTCTAACACGACTCCATACCCCATATATATATTAACTTTTTCCAATTATTGCCTCTTTTTACGTACTAAGTGACTCTATATATAAAGTAACGTTTTGTAATTAGTGCTCTTTTAATACTAAGTGGGGTCTTATTCATTGGTTTTTCGATAATTGCTTGCAAAAATTGACAAGAGTATATAAACTACCAAATCATTAACTGAAGGAAAATATCAAAATAATAATAAATATTTGAAATTTTTTTTAATATCTAAAATATATTAAAAAAAATTGGAGAGTATTTTGGGCGCAAAGTGTAAAGTGGTTCTTTGAGGAGCTTTGAGCCTT
>VIGQ01001335.1:0-20000 GCA_009663005.1 Actinidia chinensis | reverse complement strand
CAGGGGCGGGTCGTGGGTTGTATAAAGTTGGGGGGAATTTTACCCTTGTTCACTCGTTTAGGGCTTCAATACGCAGCACGGCAGCAACGCAGCTCTCACTCTCTCTCTCTCTCTCTCTCTCAGCTTAGAAGAAAAGAAATACCA
This sequence comes from Actinidia chinensis, assembly GCA_009663005.1. Classification (NCBI taxonomy): domain Eukaryota; kingdom Viridiplantae; phylum Streptophyta; class Magnoliopsida; order Ericales; family Actinidiaceae; genus Actinidia; species Actinidia chinensis. Next base: position 19,856 of record VIGQ01001335.1, on the reverse strand, counting down.
ACGACTTCCATTTCACTGATAGCAGTTTTTGCTTTGCTTTGCTGAGCAGGTAACCTCTCCCTCTCTCTCATTTGTATATATTTTTGGTTCTTAGATATAATCTTGATGTTTTTATCTCAGATTCCCTGTTCCATTATTCTGTTCAGGGTCGCTGTTTTCCACTTCGAGATCTCTATCTGTTCGCTTCAGTTTGAGAATTGAGAGGTAATAATTTCTTGAGTCACCTTTTATGAGTCTTTTTTTTTCCAGATCTCTATCCTGTTCCATTATTCTTTTTTTTTCTCTTTCTTTGAGGTTCTTTTGACAAATTCTTTTAGGACTTGTTTGATTATTCGGTTGGTCAAGTAGTCCGGACTATTGGCGGACTAACAAACCAGTGAAATCTCCAGACCTCTTTGTCCCAATGTCATGGGGGAATATTTGGTCTTTTTGGACTAGTAGTTCGGAGCCATTTAAAAAAAATAAAAACGAGGAGTGAGAATGGATTTGTAGTCCAGTCCTGCCTAGTCTGGCTGCTAGTTGGCCTAATCGGGTAATAAACATGCCAGTTTTAGTCTAACCCAAAAAAACATTCTGTTTTTTTAGATATGTATATTCGAATTTTTCCTCGCAGTGGTGTTTGGTTGGCCTGTGATGAGAAACCAAATATTAAACGGTTGACTACCCTGTTTTAGTCATGTTTTTAGATATTTTTTTTTATTCAATCCAAGTTAATTAAATGGAAATAATGAAGTCACCATAAAAGCTACTCATCATATGAGAAGGACACGATGCTGGCTCACACAGGTCTCCAAGAACCAAATGCTCTGAGTTTTGGGGATTCTGTTGTTTGAAAAGTTTGGTTTGGTGGTGTGGATGAAGGCTGGTTCGTTAATGGAGACGTAGTTGATTTGTCTTGATTGATATTCTTTAATTTGTGCGCTTTAGGGGGATTTGTGGGTTGATGTGCTCAAGAGAGTCTTCTTCTGGTGTAGATTTCCCATTATAGGTACTCTTGTGTTATTTGGCATGTATGTCTATGATTATTTCACTCTTTCCCTTTTCCTGTATGTTTAGTTTATTGTTCATTGTATGTATCTGTTTATGAAGCTGGTTTTCATTAGATTCTGCCCCTTGATTTTGGGTATGAATTTAGAGTTTGGAAGTGGGATTTGGTGCAAGCTTTCAAGTGGGTTCATTGGCACAGGTGGGTAGTAGTTTGATCTAATTCTGTTGAACATTCAGAATCTGGAATAGGCACAAGAATTGCGCGAAAGAAGGATCTGTCTAACGAAAATAAGAATTGTTCCCCCCATCATGAAAAAGGGGAATTACTGCCAATATCTTATCAATTAGAAATAAACTTCTGGAATTTTTTCACTTGTGAAAGCCTGTTGTTTCTTATTAATATTGCAAGTCGGGGAGGGGCGAGCAGAAAACTTGAGTTCGGATTAAATTGGTGCCTATTTTTTTGTATTTATTATCTATTATAAAAAATAAAAAAAATGATGAAGTCAAGGTTCCCCCCCCCCCCCCCCCCAATAACAAGATAACCCGACGGGTTTTTTGAATGCGGTGACCCGTGACCCGGTTCATTTTAGGTGATCACTTCGCTACTTTCACCGAGGGTACAAAAGTCCACGATGCTGAAACCCGCTGCCAGACCGTGGCTTCCTCCACAATCTGAAGAACACCAGACGCATTACGGTGACAAGATGTAACTAAGGTACGAGCACACGAATCAACGTAGGACCAATTTGAGCCATTTCGGCAATTCAATAAAAACATGAATGAATGATAATACTATCACTATAGTAAGTTACTTCGAATCAGTGTCTGGACAACACCAGAAGAGAGAGAGATGGAACTGTTTTTAAAACTATCTCAAAAACATTGAGGATATATCCAATCAAATCGGCACTCTGGTATTTCTATAGTTGCATGTATATGTGGAAAATAAAACCTCAATGGAGGAGGAAGAAAGAAATATTAATCAAGCAAATATACCAAAACTGTGGTTCATATAAACCTTGGAAACCCATATGAGAAGCAACTTCCCTGCTAATTAATATCGAACCATGTCCTGAAGGCAGTCATAAACTGAGAAATTCCGATCTTTCCGCTTTACCCAAGTAAACGCTCTGCTCCTCCCACCGTTGTTCTCCTTGTGCAGTGCTCCATTTCAACCACATTAAGCCTTCTTGATTGGCGTCTATGCACCAACTCAACAATCAATAGTAAAAATCAACTTTTGTCACCCTTGTTTTCCAAACCCACGTTTTATTAGTTGAATGGCATTATCTAGGCTTGGCATTATCAAAAGGCTCCGTCTATATATGTGTGTGTTTTCAAAATGAGGGATTCGGCCTGCATTATTCATAGGGATAGCTCAAATTTAGATTTCGTAGTTTACAATGGTGATTTCAAACCAATTTTAGGATCTTTATCATGAATAAATTTGAAATGGCTATTTACTAGGAGGGGGTTTGAAATCTTTCATAGTAAGAATTGTAGTTGCACAGGGATCCATAAAATATCTATATATATCGTATATTTTCCAAATCCATCTTTTACACACTCTACTTTTTACAAGCATCCTCCGAATACCTTGACGATCTGAGCACATTTTACTGCTTTCCTCCCCATCTTGATTCAGCTATATCTAGATTGATAAAAAAGTAGAATTTAATATTCTATCTATTCTATCTATCTATGAGAGAGAGGGAGAAGATGCTTACTAATCTTGACAAAGGAAATCACTGTCAATACCATAGTAGCTGACATTGCAGTCTTACCACTGTCCCAAAACAAATCAGATTTAGAAAAATGATGACTACGCTACTGAAAAAAAAAAAAACCGACGCACTTACCTGCCACTTGAACCTTCTAGAATACAAGTAAACAGTGGGCTTCCTTTTGCTCAGTTTTACTTGCTCAGCCACTGCATTGTTGTCTTGTATATGTGCTCATGTCGTGCACCACAGTCTACCACACCATTACAGTCTGCAAATCTCGAGAGGTGAATAAAGTAGCGAAAAAAGAATATGAAAGTAGCTTCAGCTCATATCATTATAAGCTCTAGAAACTATTCCTAGCACAATTTCACATTGGCATGCCTAAGGCAATTTATAGAGCCGGCTTAATTTGGTTAAATGTTTCTCAATAGAAAAGTATTGTGTCTATCATTGATTTCATGAAATTGCCAAAATTCTGGTACTTTACAGTCCATGAGAGATCCACAAAATGACTGACCCACGTTTTCTCTCTCTGTCTCTGTGTGGTGAAGGTGCGTTTAACTTCCGTCAGTCTCATGAAATGCACAATAAGAAATTGATAAGCGAGTGCAATAACTTAATCCGAGTACTCACATTAAAAACACAACCTATCACCACATTGTTTGCAGTCTCAGTCACATGGAAACTATCACCGTATGCAACGCTTAATGTAACAAGACACTATAGAGTGATCCCTAAATTAGTAGTGATTGACAAGCAGGAAAATGGCCGGTTACATGTCAAATTGATGAAGAGAAATGACAGGTAGCCAATTCAGCAAAACCAAGAACGGTGTTATTATCTGATACGAGCATGTAATAAGTGTTAGGAAAACAGCAATCATTCTCGTGTGTCATAGTCAACAAGTAGCCAAAAAAAAAAAAACAAAAAACAAAGATCACAAATCCCAAAGGGTACCAAAATAGGACTGATCAGCTGTCAAAAAAACGGTATTGGTACATACCTTCAGAAATATACATGCAGAAAAAGTATTTTGTCCATAACAAAGGGTCCCAAAACATCACATCCAAATCTTGAGTATTTATAAAACTTCAATATATCTGTAACACAATCATGGACATATAAAACAAAAAGAGAATAGAACAAGACTCTTGATGAGTTAAATTGTCTGAGTATATATTAAACTCTTCTTTTTTCCGTGCTCACCAAGTTCAACATTTTTCAATAATAAACTGAATCTAACCACCAAAAAAATTCTCATAGAAGATCTTCAAAGATTTAATATCTTTCCTGACAATACTTGGCTATAGCATCGTGGAGTTCACGAAAATCAAAGAAAACACTAGTAAAGTGGAAAGGGTACAATTATTCGAGGATATATACTGGCACACAGCAATTAAGTTACAGAGGCATTTAACTACATACCCAGCTCTAGCAAGTTCACATCGGAAGCAACGAAAAGCGTTCATCTTTCATTTTAGTTGTATTGAATTTGAAGAATTTGGGAAACGCCATTTTCATCAGGAAGGCTTATCTCCATTGGAACTTCCAAAGTCCCAGCCTAAATAAGAAAAAATGAGTTAATTGTAATAAAGGAATGGACGGGCATTCTCAGATAGAGCACGTGAGAAAAATCTTAAGTCGAAACTTCCAACAAAAAGAAGTTACTGAAATTTCAAGCAATCAGCAATCTATACCAATGAATGTAGAAATCACGCAGTACCACAAGAAAGAGGAGGTATGAAATACAGAAAGTCACCTCAGACAGTTTCTCATCTAGTAAATCCTTCCTGTTGGTCCTCCCAATCAGCTAAACCTTGTTAGACGTGTTTGGATCGTCAGTTGGCGATTTCTGAAAGATCCTTCCTGCTAATTTCTAGTAAATTCTTCTGTCTGATTTTCTTAAGAAGATCACAAAGTTTTACCCATTTAGCCTTGTGTTTGGGATCGTGGATTTGCGGGGAAAAGAAATGGAATGAAAACGTTAGACACTCCAACACCTTTTGAATCATCTACCTTTTTTTCCATTTTCTTTTTCTTTTCCCTCACTAAATCCTTGATCCAAGTCCCACCACACACAGCCTTCTTGAATTCGAATACTACTGATATGCTGAAATTGAAAAAGAAGATTAATTGGAAAATTACAGGAAAGTTTGGATCCGTAATGGGTTGATATTGGGTTCTATATAAAGATTCGAGCCCTAATTAACTTTTTATAGGAACTTTGGTGAAGAATTGAAAAAATTAATGGGTCCCAACATTTTAAATTTTTTTTTTTTTTTCTTTTCCCTCTACACTCCTCTCCAACTCTTCCCTCCAATGAAAGCCTAATGCCTTCATGTGAGGAAATATATACTTTCAAAAACAACCGGCGAATCTTGAACGACATAGAACAAAGAATAGAAATTTGTTTTTTTTTCCTCTAAAATTAATTTTTTTAAATTCGTTGCCTTCAAGATACTTTTTTACACTCACAATTAGGGTAAGTATGAAAAAAAAAAAGTTACCTACGTGGACCGGAACCGAATCATAACAAATCAAAAAACGGTCCAATTAACCTACGTGAAACCGAACTCAAAAAAGGGTCTAATTCTAATTCGTTACAAGATTTTAGCAAGATCTAATACCGTAACATGTTAAACCGAATATCTAACTTTCAACGCCAAAACCAAATGCCAATTTTTTCTTTATTCCCTTTTTTTTGAGCAAACCAGTCTGTTTTAGACTTCAAATTCTAAAATAACCCAACTTCACATCCTATCCAAAGAAAATAAGCACATGCTGCATAATTACAGCCACAAATTAAAAATATACGTCAGAAGCCAACTATAATGATCAAATAGAAACCAAGAACAAATAATAGGGGTACGGACAAGATATGTACATAGATACATAAATTTCATGCGCTAATAAAATTCAAGAATAACTCTAAAATATCCCATTAAATATAATAATGAATGGAGTTGAAAGGCTCAATTTTATTCCTGCCCAGCTCTACTCAATTATAATACAAATTATCACCTAAAGTAGGAATAATCATTCTAAAATATTCTAATTCAGCACTCCCCTCAAGCTGAGGCGAAGATATCGACGAGCAAAACCCAAGCTTACAGATACATTGCAGCAATAAAGGGGGGGTGACGGCACAGAGCGGCCACATCTAACCAATGTGAACAATTCAACAAGCTCTCGCACGTGTGGCACACGCCAACACCAATTACAGATTAGGGTAACTGCGAACAACCATGGCTATATGAAAAAATTCAACACGCCCCCCGCACATGTGGCACATGTCAAACACGCGGATTAAGGACATAGGGAAACGTGAGCACCGAATGGCTGGTGCCGATGTCTGGGACATGAGGTTGTGGCTGCGCGCGGATGAAGACTTTCTACGCATGGGGAATGGAGGTTAAAGCCGGACAATATTCCCGCGGACAAAAGCATGACGGCGGCGGAAGCGGAGGATGCTGACCAAGAGTAAGGGCTCTGATACCAAATAGAAATAATAGAAAGGCTTAATGTTATCCTCCAGCTCTACTCAAATATTAATACAAATTATAACTAAATTGCGAAGTAAATCATTCTAAATATTCAATTTCAGCACTCCCCTCAAGCTGAGCGAAGATTATCGCGAGCCAAGCTTACAAGATCGATTGCCCAGCAATAAGGGGCGGGGGTAGACTGCCACAAGACGCCGGCCAATCTAACCAATGTTGAAAAAATTCAACAGCTCTAGCACGTGTGGACACACGCCAAACACGAGAATACAGATATAGGGTAAAGTGAGAACAAACATGGCTATATGAAAAAAATTCAACACGCCCCCCCGCCACATGTGGCACATGTCAAAACAAGCGGGGATACGGAATAGGGAAACGTGAGAACAGACATGGATGTGTTGCGACTGTTTGGGGACATGAGGTTGTGGCTGCGCGCGGATGACTTTCTACGCAAGGGAAATGGTGGTTAAAGGATCGGACACTATTCCGGCAACCGCAGAGCGGCGGCGAAAGCGGAGGAGGCTCTGACCAAGGTAATGTGGCTCTGATACCAAATAGAAATAATAGAAAGGCCTTAATTTTCTTCCTCCAGCTTACTCAATAATAAACAAATTATAACCTAAGTTAGGAAGTGAATAAAAAAAAATAAAGAGAAATAAACTTAAGGTCAACAGACCTATTATAGGATGAATAGATTAGCAATTTCCTACATGAATTTAGGAAACAAAATCTTCTAATTCCTATAAATATTCAATGGTATATTTGATATTTGCGGAATTCAGCTTAATGAAGGCAAAAAATAAAATACAATTGGAGAAAAAATTTGGACTAGACAAAAAAATTAGAGCCCAAAGTAAAATTGAGTTAGGCTTGGCCTGAAGGTATTGGACAACCCGTAAACGAAGCCCGAGTTGTATTGTGTATATGTATAATAATATTGCGATAAAAGGTATACATGCAGTTATTCAATATTTATTGATTAATTTTCAATAAGGGTTTTTGATATAGTTTTTTGGAGATAATTAATTTGTATCCGATCACATGATTTTTTCCGCATATTCATAGAAGGTGTAAATACGAATGATTTGAAACATCACAAGTAAATTTTAAATGATGAATTTAGTTAAACTGCTGAGAATAGTGTTTATTACGAGACATTTGATGGTCCAAATTTACTTAGGCCCAAACCAAGGCCAAGGTTAAGCTGGGGCAGACTGGGTTGAGCCAGGCTCAGGTCGTCAATTTTTTGAGATTTTGTAAATTTAGTGGAGCCCAAGAGTATACCGGAGGGGAATTAGACATGGATACCATCGAATGATTTTATTTTTTAGAAACATTATTTTTTCTATGTAAAAATAATTAATTTAAACTTGGTTAGAAAAAGAAATGAAGTATCCTCGTATTTAGTTTTAAAGTGATTTCTTGGGCTCAATTTCCCATTTGGTAAGTATGAACATTTTATAATCAGGGGGAATGATTACCTAAAAAAAAGAAAACTGTACTAAAAAATCCGAGATCAATAAAATTAAAGCATCATTTAAACCAAATAATGCGTCTCTTGAGGGAGCTTCGAATTGACAAACCATTTTCATCTCAGGTAAGGAGTTTATTTTATTCGATCATCCCAAAATACGAATACCTTTTAGGGCAAAAAAAACTAAACGGATCGCTCTCTGTTACACCCATGGCATTCTCATCACGCCAATCATTTTCTTCCCCAAAAGCTCTGCAACAAAAACGAAATATTAACAATTAAGTTGGCCTGGGGTTTGCTATATCATTTTTTTTTATAACGATATTAAGAAATACATAATTGAGTTGTAAGCCGATACGACTCACTAAGCGATTTGTAATTAATATTAGATACAATATTACTTAATATTGTAATCAAATTATTTATTATTTAAATAATATCTTTAAATTAGTGCAACAATACCTAAAATTTTACTGATGTCACTTTGATTTTTCATATATTAATTTTCTCAATTTCGTATCTGATATATCCGATAGTTTTATATGCGTCCTTTTCTAATTAAATGAGTTCCTTTTATGTTTTTTATTATTACAAAAAAGGGTCTTACATTTTATTTAGTCTTTGAGAGTGGTAGTGGATTCCGATTCATGTAAAATTCTAAAAAAATTACTTTCATTCAACTCAATAAAGCAGGATGAATTAAAATTCAATAAGTACAATATCAAATTTCAAAACAAGGCAAAATATGTTCCCCAAAGGCCAACATAGAGTTGCAAACCAAATGAGAGTTTAATATTTGGGGAAAAAAGGCATTTTGCAGCACAACACTATTGTATGATCCGATCGAAAGGAAATCAAGATTTAACTAGATATCATTAAAGAGGCTCGTTTGGATGCGAGGAATGGGAGAGTTGTACTTTTAGGGGCCCCGTTTGGCTAGAGGATATGCCCACGGAGGTTGGATAATTGTGGGGTGACCTAAACCCCTAACTAAAAGTATCGGGGGTAAGGGGGTTGGGGGATAAGAGTGGGTTTAAAAAAGCATCTAAAGAGAAACAAAATGTATTAATTTATATATATATATATATATTATATATTATCTAAAAATAAAAAAATATTTTTAATACTAAAATTTTATATTTTGTTTCTCTCTATATATTTTCTTCCTTACCTCCACCTTGATCCACCCATCAAAAAGTATCCAACAAGTAAAAGTTTATTCCCCTCCAAAAGTTATCTCCCTCTAAAATTTATCCTCCCTCTAAAGGGTTATCCCCTTCATATCCTCCAGCCAAACGGGCCCTAGAGGGGGGCATAATTGTTGGAGAGGGATACTTTAAACATGTTTGGCTATTTTTTGAAGAGTGGATAAGGGTGGCGGATAAGGAAGAAAATATTATATAAAGAGAAACAAAATATAAAATATTAGTTATTAAAAATATATATTTTATTGTTCTCTTCTTCTATATAAAAAAAAATTATACATTTTATTTCTCTTTAATATTTTTTTCTTATCCGCCACCCCCTTATTCCCCCGGATACCTTTTAGTTAGGACTCTAGGCACCAAAAAATTATCCGCCTTATCTACCTCCGGGGGACTAAATTATCGCCAAGCCAACACCGGGAGAAAAAAATTATCCGGGGGAAAAGTTATCCCCTCCGTATCCGGTAGCAAACACCCCTAAATACATTAAAAAAATGGATAAGACTCCAACTATACAATAAGCCATAAACATGCAAACCAAATCACAGCATATCTCACAAAATAGACCAACGATTCAAGGTAACAGAATCATAAAACTAAGGCAAGATCCTGCAATCTCATATAGTTCTTCAAAAGTTTTGTTTAGCATAGAAAAATAAATTTGTAGCAACAATTTTATAATTATATCTAATATGTTAGATTTTAAAAAATGTTGGGATGGAAAAGAGGGATTCATTGCCTACCTAGATTCCAACACGATCGCAGTAAAGCAGATAAAGAGGGATTCATGGCCATATTGAAAACAAAAATTTTTAGGGGGGGGGGGGGGGGGGGGAAAATTAAGCAAAAAAATTTGGATCAATTTTTAATTATACAATATTTTTTATTATTGATCTTTTTAATAAAGTAAGCAGAAATATGAGACCAAAATTTAAATAAAAAAATACTGTAAAAAAAAATCCAATCAAGAAAGCTAGGTTGCTTGTAAGTAGGAAAATTATCTGCCTAAAATCCAAGATTACATTGAATTGAGTGCCCATAGTTACCCCACAATCATGTAAAACCACAAATTAAATCAAAACACACGCGACATAAATTGGTAGGGCAATATCAATCCGTAAGATTGAAGTTAAATGTTATAGAAGAGCAACAACATATCAAAACGCACGCACAAACAACAAGCAAAGACATATTCAGGCAATATCAAATCACACAAGCTTGAAATGAAAGGTATAGAAGATCAAAAATCAAACAGGAGATTGCAACATCAAAAAACAAAAAACAAGTGCAACATCATCTAAAAAATATACATACAAAATTGACGATCAGGACAGACGTCTATTTCGAAGCAACAAGAATTCAAAAATAAGTGGATTGATCTTATTAAAATACAAGAACGTAAATCATCGAATTCTGATGATCCATATTCCTACATCATGTAGGATGAATGTTCATAGAAACTTCATCGCAGGCCATAGAACGTTGAAAAAATTAAGCATCATAAACTGAGAAGGTGTACTCATCTTCATGATCAAACTCAATAACAATGGAGAAATAGATCAAACGTGAAAAAATTAAAATTAAAAAGTATTTACTTTATCTCGTACAACTTACCTTTAATTTCACATGAATCGAGTAGCTTCAAGCTCAATCTTTTTAGAACATGAAAAGGTAGTTTAAATTTCGCTTGTTGTGCTGAGTTAGATTAGAAACAAACACAATACCTTCAAAATGAAACACCAAACGATCACTTAAAAAGAGGAAGAAATGGCGATGGATATGCCCCTAAATTTCATTATCTCTCTCTCTAACTATAGTAGGACTCAAGTTCCTTATAATTCTTAGACTACTTGACGTGTGAGCTACTTTTTTATTTCCTATTTTTGCGGTAGCCGAGGGTTAGTAGAGGTGTTGTTAAATTGGCCGGACAGAAAATCGGTCTGGTCCAAAAGTTTGGCTGGACAATATAAATTAGACAAAAAAATTGAAATATAGGCGTCTCTAGATAGAATTTATAGGACTTGCTTTGGACTTGACGCACTTTGTTTTCCTATTATTATGCCAAAGAAACAAAAGAGGATGGGGCAAGCAAAATAAAAAGAAAATAGAAAATAAATTATTGATTGGTTTAAAAAATATGAAACCAATATAGAAATAAAAAAGAGATTTCAAAAGGGCCTTGATTTCAGATATGTGAAGTCATTTGGAGGTCCAATCCAGAAACTAATTAGAATTACATCAATTTGCCATTTATTGCTAATTACACGAACTTCCAATGGGATGGAGTTTAAACAACAATCAAAAAAACACCACTAAAGCAAACGATTTGTTTTGTACAAAAAAACACCACAAAGTTCAAAATTAATCTAAAATATATTATTTTGGAACAATTAGGATTTAAGTAGTTTCCTCTAACCAAAATTCTTTTACTGTATCCAATTCCTCGATCAGAGACGAACACAAAAAGTTAAAATAACAAAAGAAAAAAAAATTTGATAAAACTGAGAAAAAAAATCAAACTTGTCGATTAATCTCATAGATCAAAACCAAGAAAAATGGAAAATAATAGATCAAAACACGAAGAGGAAAATTAAAATTAAAAGTTTTAGCGAATCGCAACTTAACTTTAATTTCACTCGATCGGTGCTTCCAAGTTTTGATACTTTAGCCTGAAATATGTAGTTCGATTTAGAACTCGTTGCATTGCGTTCTGTCATATGACAAAAATAACCCAACGACTCCTAAATCAAAGGCCACCATCATGAAAGATACATAACAAGTAATCTTCGTCAAGAAGAGAAAAAGAAGAAATGACAAAAGATGAATACTCTTCAATCTCTACTCTATATACATATCTCCCATTTTGTAGCGATATATCTATAGAGACTCAAGTTTTTTTTATTAAATAAGCTTTAAGTTTAAACATAGTAAAACTCTTCAATTGTTTTTACGTGAAAAATTGTATTGTGTAAGAGTTTTATTTCGTATCAAAGTCAAACAAAAATGAATTGGTCCCACATTAGGGGAAAGAGAATGTTCCCAAAAGGACATTTTCACTATACACGTGTATTTTATAATTGTGACATCTATTCACAAAATACTCTTAAAATAATTAGGCTTATTCTTATTAATATTGTCATAATTAAATATCAAATAAATATTTAATAATGAATATGTGGACGACGTTAAATCTCCCAATTTGAGATTCTTGCCTGACAAGGTTAGTCAAAAGGTCTCGATTGAGGATTTCTTGCATAAGCAGCCAAAAAATTGTTTCCACAATGGCGTCTTAAAGACGAAATCCTAATGACGGACTCGTCCAATTTAGAATGGCGTAAGATTAGAAAACAAAATTTGATCAACGTGTTATCATATAAAATTGGATAGTGATATATGTTATGATTCACATTAAATTTATTAATATATAATTATGTCACCTAAATATATCACATATATAGAAATTTGAGGTTGGTTTTAAATGCATCCATCTAATTTTTCAATTCATGCACACTAGATGAGTTTATGCTTCAAGGAAAACATACTTTTACTTTCATCAAAATACTTTTACTTTCCAAAACTTAGACGCGTGCAGGGTGGAGTCAGAACTTAGATTTAGGGGGATCAAAATTGCTATAACTTATGTCCAGTAGGCGTGGGTTAAAATTACCAGAACTTATGTTCAGCAGGAATAAAAATTATAAAATTAAGAAAAATTACTACTTTTATGTGTGGTCAAAAATTTAGAGATTCAGAGAATGCTTTCCTTGTGTGAAAGGTTCTAATCCCACTTCCTGCTGTAAACAATTGGAGTGTGGGATTGTGCATATTGATTTTGCCACGGTAGGCAGGTTACAGTAAGAGTAGACAAAATCAATCTGCGATCAGTATATTTATGCCAATGACTACTTATAATGTGGAATCACTGGCGAGAGATCTGCTAGTGTTAAAAGTTGGGGAAATATGCGATCAAGCCATCTGTGGCGCCCAAAACGTTTCCAGTCACTCTGCCAACATAACCACAAACACAAGACAATATTGTGGTGCGGCCAAACAATGCCTACGTCCACGGAGAGGATCTGACTAATTCACTATATCAGGAATGAATAAATGAATACAAAGGAGGAGAATCACACTCACTCACTCAATCATTCATCTCTAATCTCTCAGTCTTGCTTTTTCTCTCACAGCCTCTCAGGTCGTACACTTTACAGAGTTATCTACACTGCACCTGCACTCTCTTCCGCTCTTTTCTCTCCGCCTCATCAGAGAATTTTGTCTCTGACAAATAGCCACACGTATGTGCATCTAGAAGAAGATGAATGTACTCAAGGATAAGTGCGGCATGGGCTAGGCCTTTCCATGGTTGGGCCTCTCTATGTTAGGCTTGGCTTCCAATTGGGGTTGGGCCTCCAAGTTTGGGCTGGATCCCAACAATCTCCCCCTCTAGCCCATTGAAGGGTAATCTGAATCTTCAAGTTATCTATCCTACAACTGTCTGTCCAGCTCCCCGTAATCTGCAAGACTGCATCCGAGATACCTTGCCCTCATCAATGGCAACGCACTTCCAGACTGAATGCCTGCACCTTCTTCACTTAGGTGCCTTGCTCCCCTCACCGGAGAGCGGCCGCACGTACCTCACTTTGCGAGTCGTCGTGGTCTCCCTCTCTCCTTTCTTGTGTACAATTTGAAGAGATCACTGCCACTAATCACATCGAGAGCGAAAGAGACTCGTTTCGGCGAAGTCGCGTCTAGCGATGTACAACTCTTCACAATCGAGTTGTCTCCTTCCTCTGGTTTTCCCTATTGAATCCTGCACTGGTCGCACGGTCTTGTCTGATAGCTTCCGCATGTGTCTCAATAGCATCTCCTTGCGCTTTTGTACCACTCTGGCTCCGCTAGGTGTCCCTGCGCTTGCTTTGTGGTCCTGTGTGCACCTTGTTTGTTCCCTTGTCAATTCTTTCCTTCTTAGATCACTGGACCATGTCCGGACAACAGCTTTTTTTCTTTCTGGGACACTCCCCTCTAGTCGATATGTCCTCTTGTCTTCCTTCCCCCTCAGCACTCTTGTTTCCTTTGAAAATTTCCAGATTCCTCCCTTACTGGCAATGCTGAAACCCATTGAATCTAGCATCTTGATGAAATCAAATTTTTTCCGTAAGTTGGGGAACATCCGTACCTCGTCAACGTCAAGACCTCCCTCTGCCATGCGGAACCGGATTGTTCCTTGGCCACACTTTGGTTCGTCGTATTGTTCGCCATCCGTCAAGTCCTCGCATGCGCGTATGTAGAGAACCTCTTCCTGTCTCTAGAACAAAAATGGTAGGCACTTCCTGAATCCAATTACCTTAGTTTGGATTCTCATCTGCTATGATACTAGGACTGCATCATTATCTGAATCTGTCATCACGATGCCGATGCTGTCGTCTGAAGACTGCATATGTGTTTTATACTTTGGACAATTCCTTCTGATATGCCGCCTTGGTCCAGAAAAAACCTTAAATTGCGACCTCGGTGATTGTGACCTCGGTCGTCCTCTCCTATTATTCCTGTATGACCTCGACCTCTTTCCCTGCTTCCGTCTGAGATTAGGGCCTGCGACTCACTTCGATTTGTCATGCCCATCTTTTTCTTCCGTGCCTCTCTTCATTGAATAGGGTATCTTGACTTTACCACATCAACTTCCATCCTACGCGAATTGCGAGGAAACCACCAATGTCTCCACTCTCTTGTAAGAACTCGAAGCAGTAGAGCCTGCATCTCATCATCAAATTGGATGTCAATACTGCCAACTGGTTGACCAAATTCAAAATCACTCGTATGTTCTGCCACCGTCCCTCTCTAAATTTCAAGGTTCACAAGGCCTCCTCATTATAAGGCTTGTTCTGATATCTTCATTTTTTTTTTTGGTACTGTTCTCCCATGTGGTCCATAACTTGTAAGCACTCATCTCTTGTGCTACATGGTAAAACCTTATGTGTCCAATGCACTGTCTGCTAGGTCCATCGTTTTTTTGTTCATCTTTGTCCATTCCTCATCCTTCTTCTCTGTAGTTTTCTCTCCTTTATTCTCTAAAGGATCGTGCAAATCTTTACATGATAGATGTCGTCCATCCTTGGTTTTCATAGGGCGTAATTTGTAGCTAAAAGCATAATCATCTGCTCCCAAATTTTCTCTGCCTCTTACTTCTCTCAAATATAAGCAAAATATTCGAAAAACTAACCCCGCGATGAATCCGGGATGCCAAGAAAAACTCCAGAAGGACTTTTCGGTCGAAATCAGACTCTTCTGGGACCCAACTTGATTAAATTAGAACTTTAGGGACGAAATTGCAATTTTTCCAACTTCAGGGACCAATCTGAATTATAGAAAGTCAGGGACTAAAAGTGACATTTTTTAGTTGACGGTCAACGGTCAACTTTTGACCGATCATGGCTGGTCAACATTCGGTCACTGGTCATAGAAAGAATTTCTAAGGGACATATTCTTTTGCTGATGGCATGATGCCGCAGTGCGACACAGAAAAAATATTCTGGAATATGCCTTGCTGATGCCTGATGATCATGCTGATACAGGCGCACATTTCTTCCTCAGCTTCCCCTTAGCGCGTGCGGGCCTCGCCTGAGGAGTAGATCTCAGCGCCGATCTTCAAGCGTTGCATGGAGATCGTCCGGCATCCGTTTTTGACTCGATTTGAGCCTGGAGCTTCGCATTGAAAGGCGAATCTCGTGAGCGAATCTCGTGGTATGCTCAAATTCTAGTTTTGAGGCCCTTTTGAATTTGCTTAGAATTCAAAAATTTACTCCGTGGTAATCCGGTGGCACTCCGGTTACATCGAACTTGGCTCTGATACCAATGTTTGTGCCCAAAACGAGTTACCAGTCACTCTGCCCACATCAACCACACACACAAACAAGATTTACGGTGGTTCGCCAACATGCCTACGCCCAGAGAGGATCTGATAATTCACTATCTCGAATGAATTACAATGATATAAAGGAGGAGATCACACTCAACTCACTCAATCATCTCATCTCCAATATTCTCAGTCTTGCGCTCTTCCTCATAGCCTCTCACCTGTACACTTTACAGAGTTTATCTACCCTGCCTGTACTCTCTTTCGCTCTTTCTTCTCTCCGCTCTATCAGAGACTTTTGTCTTGACAAATAGCAAAGTCTGTGCATTAGAAGAAGAGATGAAAGACTCAAGGATAAGTTGGGCATGGGCTAGGCTTTCCATGGGTTGGGCCTCTCTAGGGCTGGTTCCAATCGGGTTGGGACTCCAATGGGCTGGATTCCAAACACCATCATCTGTCAGAAGTTAGGACATCAGATTCAAGTTTTTAAGTTTTTTTTTCTCTCTCATATAGAAATTGTGTTAAAGAGAAAAATATACAATGATAAACTATGGCTTGCTCGGGCAGGGGGGCCCGCCCCCGAACTATTGCTATGAGCAAGCCGGTGGTCCATCTACGCGAAAATCGGTACAGACACCACGATACAAGCACTGTATGACGGTAAGGCTATCATTAATTCCGAGTGTTGCTATTTAGCAATTTGGAGAAATATAACCACGCCAGAGCTTGACGAGGGGCAACGGCTGACGGCGATCCTAAGAGATCAAGGAGTAAGGTTGCTTGCACGTCAGAAGCTTTTTTTGACAGTCCACATGCTTGAATCGAGACGTTCGGTAGTATTCTGATGACAGGCTACCAGTCAGGCCTTCCTTAGGAGCATGGCTGGGTCAATCACCTACTCACTAACACAGCAGTGCCGTCATGGAGCACGAGCAGAGTTGCAGTCTGTCCAGTGACACGTTACCGTATTTATTTATCTACTAATCAGTTCCCAAACGTAGGGAACCTAGTAAGTGAAGCATAATAGTAAGAAGTCCTGATATCATTTGTCACAGAGAGCTGTAGGCCAGATTGAGTTTTGTTGTAATTAAAGAAGTGTAAACAATTATATTTTGTGTTTCTTTCGTAAATATTCAAGATTGAAAATGTAAGCTACAATAGAAAAATAGCAAGATTCAAGTACTTAGTCATCTCCTTACCTTAAATGTTTCAATTCCTCTCCTTTTATGAACTCACCATTCTTCAAGATATAATAATTTTGGTTGAAGATTTTCAGTTGAAAATATTATTTCATGACTAAAAGATGGTTTATGAAATAAATAATAATTGAATACTGTTTCAAACCATTGGAATATGCAATTGATTTAAACAGGATTGTACAAGTACCTTATGGCAAATAACCAAAGATGGGTACAATTTTAAGTTTTGATCTTAAAAAACTACAGAATCACTATAAACATAATTAAATTATTTTGAAATAGAAAAGAAATAGTTCATCGAAGGTTCGAAAGAGGAGTAGTCCTTGAATGAGCCTAAAGATTTAGCCTTCCATGGGTGTATAAGGTTCAATCTTTAGTGCAAACATATTTAATAAAACAAAAAGATTAAACATGTATTTAAAAAAAAATCTTGGAAAAATAAAATAGCATGACATAAATAAAAATTACAAATTAAAGGTAAAAGGAACTTAACAAACTTTATCAAAAAATAAGAATTCAAAAATTGCAAATCTGAAACTAACTACAGTCTAATCTAATCTAATCTATTCTAAAGCTCAACTAAAAATAAAAAATGCTTTAATCCTAAAAATTAATCTCTCCTCCGTAATCCCCTTTTATGGATGAACGCTCTCCTCTTTTTATAGAAATGAGAGAGAGAGAGAATGATAAGAGAGGCGGGAGGGAGAGAGATCCCCTTTTTCCTAGTGTTGAACATGCTTGTTTTTAGTCAATAAAGTGCAAAAAAAATCCTCATCCACCACAAAAACAACTCCGCTTAAAAAGTGTGTCACAGACTAGTCGGGCGAGATGAATGGAGGACATCTCTCAGGCAATTTGCTTACTGATCAAGGCTCGATCAGTTGGGCATTCGCAGAACCTATTGGGGTATGGTGGTTTAGTTCGGATCTTTTTTAATAGAAACATTTTTAGTCTTCTAACCCACCTGATGATGACTGACTGCAGCCATCCCAACAGTTGTTGGACCACCGCATGTTTCTATCCTCGATTTTTTCTATTCTCCTCCTTCATTCTCTAAAACGCTACAACCCCCCTCACAAATTTCGTCAAAAATCCTAAATTTATAATATATTTATAAAACTGAACTTTATAATATATTATAAAAACAATTTTAAAAATTAGTACCCAACAGAAATTATAACTCTGGATTCAAATTGCCGATCACGAGATCCCATATTTTATTAAGTTTGTTTGAAAACAATTTACGGCAAAAATAGAAAATTCCTAAATAACAATTTTTCATTGATATCATTGTATATAAAGTAAACTAAATTTATAATTACAAATAAAATAAAAAATAAGTTACAAATAAAATTATGAGCCGAGTCCTGGTCATCCAAAGATGGGATGTATTCAAATTTGTCCCTTATAATGATGAATTTTCATCTTGTTTTCGGCACGGCTTCCGCAATCCGCCCCCTTCCCCCTCAAGATATACGTGGAAGATTTAAATTGATATTCTAAAATTCTCAAAAAAAATCAAAATATAATTTTTAAGAAAACTTGTTCTTGGTTGATGGTTTTAGAACATTTAATTTTTTTTGAGATTTTTTTTTTTAAAAATACTGTAGTTTTGAGAAAAGATTTCAAGATGTATTCAAATTTCTCAAAAATATTTTTTCAGTAAAAATATATAATATATGAAAAAATGATGTTTTTTATGCGAAACACCATTTTTTTGAAAAAACCATTCTACACAATTAATTTGAAAAATTAGACCAAACAAAGCCTAAATATTTTTGGTGAAATGAATAAGATATAGAAAGATGCCTGGTTTTGTATTTTCAAAATTATCTTATTATGTCAACCAATTTTAAAGTTTTTATAATTTAGGCATGGTAGACGTGTCTTTTCTAACCCACACTTTCTTTTAATCCATACATAATTAGTTCCTCATAAATAAAAAGATGTACCTTCTACTTGGATAACACAACAAGACAATAATGCTCTCACAATGCCAAAATAGTTAGGAAATGGAAACACAATATAGAAATTACTCGTAAAATAAAAGGGCATAAATAAACTTTAAAAACTAAGCGGGCGGCCATGGAGTCATCATACCCTAATCAAATAACTATAGCCAGTAATAACTTCTACACCCATTTCAGACAATTTCAAAAGAATTCAGAATCACGGTACCTAGCATGAAAATCAAGCAGCCTGCCGCAGCAAACTCTATTTCCTTGTGGGTCTCTTAGTTTCCATAAGAAGATAATCAGATAATGAATTGGGAATCAAGATGAGTTCATTTTTTTCTCCTCACAGTCACACCAAATGCCTCCTCCACGTCTAGCTCTTTTTCTTTCATTCCATTGAAAGCTTCATCCAAAGGTACGAACAATTGTGCAAGTGGAAGCTCAATGTTAGGCACGGCAAATATACCATCCCCGGACAATCCTCCCTCCCGGACCAAACGGGATGAATTGGAAATCGTTTCGCTTAAAATCATTCTGCTTCCAAAACCTCTCTGGGTAAAATCATCTCTCCGCCTCGTTTCTCGTGTTTGGGCGCGGGCCCGATGCCTAAGGCATTTGACAATGACTTTGGTCTTGGCAGGTACAAAAGTACCCATTTAATCACACATTGCTCACTTGATCTCTTGGGACTAAAAGGGAGCTATGGGTGAAGCCTTAATGGCTCTTTGATTACAGAGTTTAAGTAGTTACTCATGAAGGCCCGATGACTCGCGTTTCCTTTTTTGGTAAAGACATTTCTTACCTCTGTTTGTGCTTCTTCTCATCGCTTGTGGGTTTTTGATAGTTCGACATTGCCCACTCTTCTGTTGTTGAGGCTGTCTTACTTCCAGCACTGAACATGTTCTGAAATTTATATGCGGTTTGTATGTTTCAGTATAGGTTATACGTATAAA
>VIGQ01001333.1:15000-18257 GCA_009663005.1 Actinidia chinensis | reverse complement strand
CCCTCTTAGATACAATCACTGTGAATAAGATTTGAGATTTCTATCACAATAACAATTCTCCTTTTGAGAAGATATACAAATGAAGCTTTTACAATGAAATCTCTCATAGAAACTCTTGTATTGAATAAAACTTGAAAGGCTCAAAGGAAATGAAAGAAGTATGATTTGAGTTCTGAGCTTGTTTTTCTCACTTGGTTACATATGAAATGAAAGCTAAGGATATGTATTTATAGCCTTAGCAAGAATATAACCGTTGGAGGAAATTTGAAATTTACCTAGAATTTTCAAAGTTGAAAATCACATTTTCAAAGTCAGAAATTGTTGCTATCCAAATTTCAAAAGTTTGCGAACTACCATTTTCAATAGTCAGAAATTCTTTTTACTAAATTTTCAAATTTGCAAACCACATTTTTCAAGTCAGAATTTTTTACCAATTTTTCAAAAAATTGCAACCACATTTTCAAAATCAAAATTATTGCCCATTCAATTTTCAAACTTGGACAAATTTTCAAAGTCAGAATTTGTTGCTAGCTATTTTTCAAATTTAGAATCAATTTCAAAAGTCAGAATGTTTGCTAGCATATTTTTCAAAATTTTGAAATCAAATTTTCAAAGTCAGAAATTGTTGAATAAGCCAATTTTTCCAAAACTTGTTGAAATCAATTTTTCAAAATCAAAATTATTACTAGGCCCATTTCCAAATTATAATAAATTTTCAAAGATAAGAAGTATTGCTAGCACATTTTTAAGGAAACTTTAAATTTAATGCATTTTTGTTATTTTAAAATGTTAGAAGGATATTAAGGTCTTTTAGAGCCTCAAGGAATTAACCATAAAGAGCCTTACAAAAAATTACCCTAATAATTCTTCATTTTTGAGATCTTCATGCTTGAAAGTCTTCTTGCTTTGCCAGTCCAAATATCTTCGATTATTTTTGATCCTTGAGAATATGTACTTGAACATTGCTCACGGCAACTATCATACTTGAATATAAATATATTAGAGCCATAAGATAGAATTTGTATCATCAAATATTTGCGCAACATAATCGGAATTGACGCCATAGAGGCTAACACACGTCTCCTAGCTCTCGGCTTTCCCGGGTCCATAGTGAAAACTATTGGCGGACCACTAGTACATGTATCATTCCATTTCTCATAGATTTAGCCATCAAAAAATTAACATCATACATATCACGATGCCAACAAAATACCATGAATTTCAACAGATAGCACACTAGCTCACGAGGAATCAAAATAGATGTTTTAGAAAAAAACCACTCCGGAGTTTAGAAAGGCATATTTATACTCCTGCTTACCTCAAATTGACAAATAAGCACCTTAGATATGAAGATCTGGCTACAATGATCACATACTAAAATTTCACATTGATCTGACATCATCTCACCGTTGACTGCCCCTATCTTTCTGATCAAAATTAACCACACCATATAATTTTCTCTCTCATTCCTTTCTCTTTCTCCTTCTCTTTCTTTCCCTCCTTTCTGGCTCTCTTCTCTTCATTCATCCGAACTCTCCCTCTCCTATTTATAGATTTTATATTTATATATATAAATATTATTATTTTATTATTTTATTATTTTTCTTTTTCTTTTTTTTTTCTTTTCCTTTTCCTTTTCTTTTTCTTTTTCCTTTCGGCGCCTCTTTCTCTTTCGGCCGAATGCTTTGAACAAAATACACTTCAGCCCCTCCAACTTTTAATTACATTATATCATCTCAATTTAAATGTCCTCTTTAATTTTATCCACAAGTTATGAATATTTCAATTACAACCCAAAACTTAAAAGCCGGGTTATTACAATCTTTCCCTCTTAAAAAAATTTCGTCCTCGAAATTTAAAAAGTCTTATTTTGTATCACTATCAAAATACACGCTTCCACTGCGCACTCTGATACCATTTTTGTATCTCCCACACAATCTCATACACTAGCTAACATCTAAACCTCCCACACGACCCATGTAAGACCTAAAGCCTAAGCTCTGATACCATTTTGACGACCCGACCCTCCCGGGCCGTTTAAGGTTATTACCTAAAGTAGCCGTCTTTTTCCTCAATACAATCAGAGCACTATTTTCCTCACATATTCATATTCTTCCAAATAATTTATTTTTTACAATGTCTCAATATAACTAATACAAAAAGATCAAAAATCTTTTAGTCTTTCCTCGACCATCTCGTACTATCCGACTCCACGTCCTCCTGAAAAATTAATTTAAACAGGGAAGTATACAATACGACGGTAAATATGCCTCACGAATCAATAATGGCTCAAAAAAAACCAAACAAATGTCAGAGTAGCACAACGATCCATATTTCATCAAAGACCCTCATACCAGGTCTTTTCTTATACTTACTATGATCGGCCTGCATCCACGTCTCCTAGCCTCTCGGCTTTTTCCCGGTCCATAGTGAAACTATTGGCGGATCCCTCAGTACATGTAGCATTCCATTCCATAGCATTTAGCCATAAACAAATAACATCATACATATGAGTGCCACCAAAATACCATGAATTTCAACAGATACACCATGCTCAATAGGAATACAAAATCATGAGTTTTACGAAAAACACTCCGGAGTTTAAAGCTATTGTATACCTCCTGGTATCTCAAATTGAATAAGCACATTAGATATGAAGATCTGGCTTCCCTGATCATCATACTAAAATTCACATTGATCTGACATCATCTCACGTTTGATCTGCACCCCTATCTTTCATGATCAAATTTAACCGCACACCATTAATTTCCTCTTCCTTCTCTTTTCTTCTTCTCTTTCTTTCCCTCTCTTTCTTTCTCTCTTCTCTCATGCATCCGCTCTCCCTCTCCATGTTATAGATTTTATTTTATATAATATAAATATTATATTTTATTATTTATTATTTTTCTTTTTCTTTTTTTGTCTTTCTTTTCCTTTTCTTTTTCTTTTCCTTTTCGGCGCCTCTTTCTCTTTCGGCGCGAGCTTTGAACAAAATAAACTTCAGCCCCTCCAACTTTTAATTACCTTCTATCATCTCAATTTAAATGTCCTCTTTAATTTTATCCACAAGTTATGGAATATTTCAATTACAATCCAAAAAACTTAAAGCCGGGTTCTTACAATCTTGCCCTCTAAAAAAATTTGTCCTCAAAATTTAAAAGTCTTATTTTGTATCACTATCAAAATACACGCTTCCACTGCGCACTCTGTACCTTTTTGTATCTCCCACCCAATCTCATACACGATCTACATCTAAA
>VIGQ01001333.1:0-5000 GCA_009663005.1 Actinidia chinensis | reverse complement strand
TCTGAGGAAATAGTTGCTACTCGCACATGCCTTAATTCCCTAGAAAGAAGTACGACAAACAACAGACCAACTTGGGGGATATTCCAACAACCCGACGGTTAGATCGGGGGTTGTTCGACCTCATCAGGATAAGGTATGCTAGAAGGCCCATAGACCGGCCAAGAAGAAAAAATCTACAACCTCTCCGCGTCGTTTGTCGGCGACCACCAGCCACAATAACCTTCAGCATGACGATTTGAGGGGCTTACCACCTACCCACGACAATGCGTTGTTTGTTTCTGCCTTCATTTCCAATTGCCAACGCAAAAGGATTTAATCGACAAAAGAAGCTCACGCAGACATCCTATTCATCTAAGCGTTTGAAAGGGATGAAAATTGGGCTGGATAAAGCTGCACCCTTTCCATACCCCTCTGATCGGATTGGGAGAAAAATATGACACACCCCTGGTTGGATTCAAACTTACTAATAACCTTGGGAACCGAACCACACAGGACAACGTATATGGTAAGATGTTATTATGGTGGACTGCCCTCGCCTTATCATCCCATTTTAGGCCCATGACCAAAGTTGGGAGAATAGGAAGGAATAAGGCGATACCTCGACATATACCCTGAAGTTGAAATTCCCCACCCTCAAGTTGGTAAATACGCGATTAAAGGGCGATCAGAGGGTGGATTAGGCAATTTGCTTCATTCGGCCATGAAGATTGGAAACTCCTAAGTTCTAATCGGCCAATAGGCCTCACAGACTGCGGGCGACGACTAGAGGTACTGAGAGATGAGGTGGAACAAATTACCCTGGCAATCCCAGAGAAATCAGAAAACCAAACCCCGCGAAGAAAAGTCGCCTCCAAACTCCATACACCCAGACTACCCGATCGCCATATCATGCTGGAAACAGAAACTTACCAATGAGTTGCGTTCACCCTATACAACTTTATTGAAAAGCACTCTGACGTATTCGCCTGCGTCACAAGGCATTTGTCCTTTGGCTGATTTAAAGTCGCCATGCACAAGTGTGCACCAATCCTGAGCAATCTCTAGTTTGCCCAAAACGAAAAAAGTGCGCCCCCTGAACGCCTAACGGTCATGAAGACGAAGTAAAAGTAAACAAGCTCATCAAAAACCAATGTCATCCGAAAAGCCAAATATCCGCATTGGCTCACCAAAATGTCGTAGTCGCCTCCCCAAAAAGGAGAGAAAGTGGAGGGTGTGTTGGATTTCACCGACCTCAATAAGGGCCTTGCCCAAAAGACAGTTTTATTTACCCAAATACGATCTGAGAGTCGACGCCGCCTCCAAGCATGAGCTCCTGAGTTGTATGATGCCTTCTAAGGATATCATCAGATAAACTGTACCCCCTTCCCGACGTAAAAAAAAATTCTTTATCACGGAGCGGAGGACTATATTTGCTACAAAGTCATGCCATTGGGTAAAAAGAACACTGGTGGGCGACGTAACCAGAGATAGATAGTCAATAAGATATTCAAGGAACAACTTGGAAAGACCATGGAGGTGGCATAGACGATATGCTAGTTAAGAGTATCCAAGCAAGATGACCCATATCGCCAACCTCGAAAAAGCATTTGGCATCCTGTGTGACAGCACGGATGATGTTGAATTCTTTTAAGTGCATCTTTGGAGTATCATCTGGAAAAATTTTAGGATTTTTGGTCACCAAGGTGGAATGGAATTGAGGCAAACTCGGATCAGATCCAAACCCTTATCACAATGAGCTCGATAGAAGAATGTTCGAGAAGAGTACAGTAGTTAACAGGCGAGTAGTCCGCCCTTAACAGATTGTCTCTAAGAGTCTGCGGACAAGTGAACTCCCAATCTTCAGAATTTTGAGAAAAACCTAGACCTTCCGTGGAATGAGGAATCTGAAACGGTGTTCCTACAGCTTCAAGAAGTATCTCGGATCACCGCCATTACTCACTGTTCCTACACCGACGAAGATCTCGACGTTTAATTTATCTATATTGCAACAGCATAAGTGCGTGCTTATCGAGACGAGGACATGAGTCAAAAACCAGTATATTATGTTATTAGCAAAGTCTTAATGGAGCGAGGCCAAAATATCCGAAAATCGGAAAAGCTCGTCTACGCCCTAATTATTGCCTCCAGGAAATTTCGCCATTATTTCAAGCCCATCCTATTAATTGCTAACTGATCAACCACTGAAGCAAATTCTCCAATGACCAGACACACGGTCGACTCCTTAAATGGTCCATTGAGCTAAGTGAATTCCAGATTGAATATAGCGAGGATGGAAAATTAAAAGCTCAAGGCCCTGGCTAATTTACATCGTCGAATCCACCCATGAAGGCACTCCAGAAACCAAAAGTAACTCCTCTGAAATGGAAACCCTCAAAAAACAGGCTCGAAAAAGGGTCTCACCGTTGAGTTGAATATTATTTGTGCGAGGTCTTCAACCCGCACGGTTGATGGCTGCAGGGGCTCATCATACAAAACCCATAGGCGAGCAAGATGGAGTACGCCATAAGGACAGGAATTTAAAGCCACTAATAATGAAGCTGAGTAGGAGTATGAAATCTTCTCGTGGTCTCAGGTGGGGTGGAATGGGGAGGAGGCGGGAGCACAATCCTGGAAAGTTTTCAGTGCTCACAACTAGTAGCTAAACCAAGTCCAAGGGGACTACCTCGCCAAAGATGCAAGGATGATGGGCTTATTTGGCGAGGTGAAGACCGCCGTCAGTAAAAATCCAGGATTTCAGGATTCGAACAAATCCCCAGGAAGAGAATAAAAAGGAGATGCCTTAGCTAATCTCGCCTCACCCTTGAGTTTATTTCAGACAGAAGAGGCATACTTAAGAATTTCCTAGCTAGCTCAAGCATTGAGGTCGCCAATTAGTCCATTTCAGGTAGGAGAAAACCCGGCGTGGACGGACGAAATTATTGCCTCATCCCCAGGAGGGTACACTACCAAGCGATAAATTCCAACGTTCGCTGTAGTTAGTACAGGTCCACCAAGTATTTTGAATCTTCAAAGGAGAATTATACAAAAGTCTTTTTTGGGACCACTCTTGAAATGTCTCCGACCAGAAGAAGGGGAATAGGTCTTCAAAGAAATACACGGAAGGCATATGCGGGAATCATTCTGGGGCGGGGTCATTGGCGAGGAAAGCAATTCGCCAGGGGGTTATTTTTGGCCAAGCGTGTGTGAAATAAGATGCAGTGCCATTATTAAGGGAGCATTGTAACAATGTAAAAGGTTGCCCTCGTTAGCCGTCTCCCCACACCGAGATGGTGCCAATAACAAGCCCGTGGCCTTTTGCCCAGTGGGGGATAGTGGGGGGATAGACCTACCGGCCCCCTTCATGAGCTCCCCTACAAAGGAGATTCCTGATCGCGCCATAGGACTATTTCACCAAATGGATAGAAGCTTAGCCTCTCGCCCAAAAAGCACCAGAGAAATACCTAAGATTGTGTATGGATGGAAGCACTTGTTTGAGATTCGGAAATCCCCAAGGTTATCATACGGAACACCGCAAGGACAGTTTTCGACAATGATAATTTAAAAACTATTCTGCTCGGATCTCGCCCTCTCCCACATTTCTCCTCGCCCGGGCATCCTCAAGCAAATGGACAAGTAGAAAGGTAAACCAATCAACATCCTCAGAAATTTAAAAAGCTGAGGTTAGAAAGTCGAAAAGTGAGTGGGCCGAAAAAAAGTACCAAGCATACTGTGGGCCTATCATACTACGCGGTCAGATCC
Source organism: Actinidia chinensis (assembly GCA_009663005.1). NCBI lineage: Eukaryota > Viridiplantae > Streptophyta > Magnoliopsida > Ericales > Actinidiaceae > Actinidia > Actinidia chinensis. The sequence continues at coordinate 1,262 of VIGQ01001333.1, read as the reverse complement.
TTATAGGCAATCCAAACTCCATACTCCAGGGTTTAGAATGAATCGGTTTACAAGTAGAAATAGGTATGACCGAAGCTTCAAGACTTCACTTGACAAAGAAAGGAAAGCAACGATGATCGAGTGAGACTCAACCTGACCTCCTCGATGAGAAAAGAGAGATGGCCCCGCCGCGAACTAGTCAAGCAGACTTACAAATGCCAGGTCACCAAAACTAGAATAGAAGGGCAAAACCAACCGATCATTCCTCCTAGCGACCTGGTCTTGCGTAGGGTAACCCTTTTCCACGAAGGAGCCCAGTGCAGGAAAAGCTCTGGTCCACTGGGAAGGCCCTTACAAAGTCGTCAAGGTGTCCAGACCGGGGGACTTACTGGCTGGAAGGACCCCCCAAGGGAAAAGCTCTTTCACATCCCGGACGCGAGCATTGAAGAAATATTACGAGTGATATGCTTGATCGCCATTTGACTCGATCGCCCTACCAGTGCGAATTGCCATAAACACTCCTGTGTACCGACAATAATTTTATGAGCTAGTCTTTCAGATAATAAAATTTATCCAAGTCGAATTATTGCTATGATTCGTCAATAGTTTCTATCGCCCAATTGTGCAAGTTTTAAATGCATATTGTGGGTATCGCCACATCATCGAGAACGCGACCATCATTACGACATTGATAGGTTTCTTGATCGGTATTATTGAAACCTTCCTTGCGTTTTGCCTTGCTTCGTGGATTTATCCAAACACTTTGAAGATTAGGTATTATTTGGAGATAGTGCTTGAAAGAACTTAACATTTGAAAGCCATGCGAGGTTGTTAATCTATTTAAAGTACATTGATTCGTTGGCGTGGAGATTCAGTATTTGATGAACTAAAGTAGAAGTTCTTCTAGTGGAGGAGAATGATGTATGATAAAATTGTGTTTATTTATATTAATTCTTGATTTTATAAATTTTATAATTATGATTTTTATTAAGTTCATTAGAATTTTATTATTTCGGAGTTTTTATTGTGTTAGGAGTCTTATTGAAATTTTATGAGTTATCAAATCTATGTTAGAGTTATCAATAGGGTTAGGTTTTGTTCTATTAAGGACGGTTTTGTTTGATTGGGGAAAAAGTAGATTATGATTATGAATAAGAGCAACCGATGGTTTTTCTTTTCTTAAACATTTGATCGGGCGGAAGCCAAACTTCTCACTCCCCTTCTTTCTTGATTCTGGCGGAAGCCGATTCCCCCCATTCTACAATTTTTGTACGGTTTAGCTA
>VIGQ01001326.1:0-19968 GCA_009663005.1 Actinidia chinensis | reverse complement strand
AAAGTCCGGCCCCCGGCCCAAGTTGAAGGCCCTGCCCACGCCCACCCAAAAAGCCCGACCTAATGCCCGGTGTGAGGCTCGTACATGACATTTATCCTTTTTTTATTATCATTTTTGAGACGCGAAGTAGTCTAAGTCCTCAGAACTGAGCTAAGCCCGATCTAGGTGGTCGTGTCATATCTGAGACACGAAATAGTCTAATTCAGAAACTACTGAAGCACTAATTTGTTTGAAAGATTGGTCGTTGGCGGATAAAGACGATAAGAGTTAGAGCGTGTGTGACAGAACTTGAAGCTGAAATGAAAAATTTATCAATTCAAGAGTATCATGGATTGAGGATAGTTCACCTGATGAAGAATAATGACAATTTTTTTTATATTTTATATACCACTTTTTGTTATGTAATGAAATTAATATTTTGGGGGAAAGTTATGCAAATGATTGATATATATATATATATATATATATATATATATGTGCCAACCTAGTTGAGATATATTTATACTGTAGTGATGGCAGTCCATCTCCCTAACTTTAATTGTTTATAATATTTCTATATGTATAGGGAATTAACTATGTATGGATGATTTCATGTAATTACGCATTATTTTTTTTTTGATATTTTTAATCTTTTAATTTAGAATAAAATATATTTACAAAAAAAATATTTAAAAGCCCGTAGGCCCAGGCCTGGCCCAAGCCCAAGCCCGACCCGTAGACCCAAGATTAGGCCCGGCATGTAGGCCCAGCCCGTAGGTCTATGTCCAAGCCCGTAGGTCCAGGCCCGTGGACTGAACTTGAGTCTCATCTTTTAGGCCATGAATTGGCCCGATTCGGCCCGTTGACCAATCAAATCCCAGTGATCCCGGCTCAGTCCGGCCAAATGGGCCTTGGACCGAACCCATGATGAACCATTACCTACTAGTATATGGTAGGAAAAAATTGATTCGGCACATACAAATTTCCGAAGAACAAAACTGAAATTTACAGCTTCAACTAATGAGAAATTATTCAATCTGGTTGAATATTACAGAAACAAAAAATATAGAAACTGAAATTGCAGAAATTGAAATAAGAAGATTATAAAAAGAACCGAGTCCTGCAATGGCAGTCTCCTTAAAGAAGATTTGTAGCGCTTGTGCCCGAGAGTGTTGTAGGTTGTTGTCGACGTCTTCCTCCTAAAATAAAACGGCTGAATCCACGAACACCTCCTTGCACAACCTTCACGAACTGTTCTGTGTCTATCTCTCTCTTACAAAAGAACTCAAAATCAGATTGTTTTCTAGTTTCGTTGTTCTGTATTTCTAGCACATGAAACTTAGCTTTTTAAAGAAAAAAGAAATCTATTGAGTTGCTGAATTTCAATTAAAAACTACCAGCAATAATCAGCACATAAATTTGCATTATGGGTGATTAACACACAATAACCTCACCATTAGGACTGCTAAGGACTATCTTTGGACTACTAAAAGCTCTGAAAGGGAGCTGTTAAAGCCAGCCTTATTTAGGCTTCAGTCACACTAAATTTCTAACAATATACATATATGTAAATATTACTCTCGTGTATAGTAATACTTTTTAGGTAAAAATCATATGATAGTTTAAGTGTGGAGAAAATAGTTGAAAAATAAATATTCTTATAAAAAATGTGTTTTTTGCATGATGAATTTTGAGGGGAAAATTAACCTACTGGATTGAAAAACGTTAAAGATAAAAATTTCGCAAGTTTACTACCTATTGAACAATAAAAAAAAATAAAGAAGAGTGAGATTTTCTTGTACTTCCTTTTAATTCTCGATAACTAAACTGAGCCTTAGTAAACACTTTATTTTTTGTAGATATCTAAAGCTATGGCAAAACTCAAAGTTAAAAAAAAAATATTGACATTTTAATAAAGGACAATTGCCAATTGAATTTGACTATGAAAATTGAATATGTTAGGCAGGGATGGATCGGGGCGATCACACCCCAAAAATTAAAACAAAAACTCTTATACTATAATAACAATTACAAATAAAAACTTGAAATTCTAAAAGTTCGCACTCCTAAACTATAGAAGGTTATACCTTACTGTTAAGTCACGTCTACTTCCACGCTCTCAAAGTTAAATTCTGAATTCGTCTATGATGTTAGGGGTCCATCCTTTTCTTTCACTTTGAGGTTCAGAACTGTTGACCCTAGCATTAGTTGCCAACAAAATCAACACTTAAAGAGGGATGATGTAGACTATAAGACAATTCAACACTCAGCCATCTGTATAGGAAGAACCGAACGAAGAAGTGCATTGTATCCTCTTTTGCTCTAGGTCAACCCAAAATTAGGTAGCAATTTGTTGTCACAAAAATGGAAAAGTGGCTACACAGCCTACACTGACATAATTATTCCTCACCCAAATATTGATCAAGCTGGCTGTGGTTTGTGTTAAGGAAAATCCTTTATATTTTTTCCCAATAAATTCTATCATTTGATCCAAATAAGACACAACTATATATTTTATAAATATTGTGTACACAATTTTCGTACATAAATTTTTCTTATAGATGTGGAGGAGGTTCACAATAAGACTCACATAATAAGAAACCAACCCTAGCCTTATCATAAGTCGGTTGCGTTCCGCAATTGAATTTGCAAAATGTACATGTAATAAGCGTTATATTGTTTTTATCTAGATGTTGATTTGTGTCAAATACTTTCGGGCACGTATAAAGTTAAGAAAACTAATTTTATATATTTGGTAGAAGTTACTACTAAGTAAATTAATTATGAGACCAAAAAGTTTTATATCATTGGCTTTCATTAGAGTGTTAGATGGGTGGATTTGAATTACTTTGGGCACAAGTTATAAAGGAGTTGGATAGTTAATGCGTTAATTAGTCAATAACGCCACTAATACCCATTTAACATAAAGGTGTGAATACAATCCCAATTGGGTGGTTCTTTACAAATTTAATAACTAAAAAATAGTAAAAGTTTATAAAATGATTAATAGTATAGTGTAGCTAACTATAGCTAACAAACTACCACCCGCTACCACCACCACCGCTAAAAAACCACCCACCAACCCCACCCATCAAATCAAAGGGGCTAGCCATTATTTAACATGGGTTATACTTATCAAACCTCATAGGAGATCATTTTCGATTTTCAAAAAAACACAACTAAGGCTCCGTTTGGCACCAGCTTTTTTTAGCTTTTTTTTATCTTTTTGGCTTAAAATAAGCAAAACAGCCAATCAAGTGGCTCTTTTTTTGTTTTCTGTTTTTGTTTATTTTGCTTAGTTTAGCTTAAAGTAAAGATTACAAAAGCCAAAAATTAAAAATCTTAACTTTTTTGATAGTTAGCTTAAAAAAAGCTTGGATATAAGCATTACCAAACGGAGCCTAAAACATTACAAGCTTTTACGTTCGATGCCCCCACCCCACAAGAAGAAAAAAGGCAGACAAAAACGCGAGCGTGAGGTCACGCGCTAAAAAAGTATTACGTTTTCCGCTTGTAAAGACGCGGGAGCCACGCTCGTCGTCTCGTGCACGGGTTGCAACAAAACCACACGCGCCCAGTGAATTACCAAATATGCCCACGGTGAAATGGCGTCTGGTGCGCACCAAAGCGCGAGTACAGAAACTTTGTGTACGCGAACGCGTTGTGATCTGAAAACATTTATCCGAAAAGTCCCACGTGGATTAACTTTCCAAAGATAAGCACGAGTTTGGCCACTTGGTCATGAATTCTTGGAGGGGCAATGATAAAATATCTCACTCTCTCTCTTTAGATAATGTTCTTTCTTCTTTATTGAGCAAAATCAAATTTACTCCCGTGGTTAATTCTTATGCAGTTTACCTCCCTATATTTAGGAAATATGCAAAGCGGTGTGGATTAGTCCATAAACTCTAAGGGATTATGTTCCTAATAATAAAATGCGATGAGGTTATCTGCACATAACCCAAAACCATAGAGGGTCAAAGTGAAATCTTCCCTATAAAAGACATGACTCTTAATATAAACTAAAAAATTAAATATAAAATACTAGTTATGATAGGTAATAACTATTTAGATATATGTTTGGTTTGAATTAACAATTATTAGTAATTAATCTTTATTACTTTTCTATCTTTTACTGGGATTTGTAGTCCTTTTTTTAATAGTTATAATATTGCCGAGTAATTTTAAAAATTTCAGGGACTCTTTGTAATTTATTAAAAGTTATAGGGGAGATCAGTGTAATTTTTATTTTTATTTTTCAATCTGTTAAGGAGCTTATAATATAATCCAAAATCACAAAAGAGGTTTCATATTTCGTGGACACTCACGTGTGTCATGCAAGTGTGTTGATCGGCCATGAGGTAAACTACATGGAGATTCCTTTAGGCATATTTTTTTTAAACTATAGAGAGATAAACCGCATATGAGTCAATCAGCACGGAGGTTCTTTACATATTTTTTTAACTACTGGAGATAACCGCATCTGAGTAAATCATGGGGTAACTTGTGTTTTTCCCTTCTTTATTTTAAGCTTGTTTTATGATTAAAATGTGACAAAATTAGTATACAATTAGACCATAATGAGTTGTTTTAAATCCTATTGACCTTTCTTATGTGTGTTTTATGTTGGTAGCTTTCAATTTTGTTTAAATTTGTCTTGTTTATATTTAAGGTTGCCCACGGAGCAATTTGCTTGTGAGAAACTAATTTGAAAGCCCCCCCCCCCCCCCCCCCCCCCCCAAAGCCCCCACCCAAAAAACCCCCCCCCCCCCCCCCCCCCCCCCCCCCCCCCCCCCAAAAACCCCCCCCCCCTCTTGAAAATTAAGATTCGAAAAGCTGAGATATAATTAATTTGGACTTTGAAGTCAAGTCAGTGCAACTCTCATTGGCTTCTAAAAAATTCAAACTCTCAATCATTTGAACACACAAATTATAGTCTTTTTCAACTTTTCCTGTTTACCTAGGCCGCGTTAGACTTCTTAATTTTTCTCGACAGCAATGCATTTACTAATTACAATGAAACACACAATAAAATGGCCTACCAAATTTGCCTTCTACTTTATGAGAGATTTTCAATAAGGCTCCATTTGGCACATCTTTTTTTATTTTTGTTTTTTTTTTTAAAAATTTTTTTGGCTTAAAATAAGTAAACAATCAATCAGATTTATCTTTTTTTACTTTTCTATTTTTAACCTTTTTTGTCTTTGTTTTACCTAAATAAACCCACAAAGCAAAAAAGTTAAAATTTTTTTTAAACATTAACACACAGAATCTAAACTCTTGAAAATAAATATAGTGCATAACATCGTTACAAGGATTGATGAGTAATACCGCAACAATCTACCCAAAGAACCAAAATGCATCATGATTCGTTCTTTTTTTTATAAAAGCCCGTATAAAAAATACACTAACATCTACGAAAATCTAGGGGTTAATTCGCTGTGAAAGGGTCCAACCATTTTTACGTACACAACAATTAATCATACCTCTTATTACAATGTTTGTATTAGCCCTGCATATTTACTTAAATCATTTACACTCTCCTTATGATTGTCAAAGGCAGGGAGTTGGGACAAAGGGGAGGGGGAAGGAGGGTGGCCATGCTCCTTCCCCAACTCTGTCTAAATTTTTCATAGTACCCTATAATTATATGAATATCTCTCTATTTTCATAGTTATTTTGAGTTACTTATTTATTTATTTTTTGGTATAATTGGAAGTTTAATTTTTCAAAGAAGAGTTCCTTCCTCTAATTGTTTTTTTTTACAGAGAACTGAAATATAAGATTTTTTTTATCTAATTTGAGAACAATCACCAAATACGAATATATTTTTTTCGGAATAAATTTTTTTTTTTTAATCTTTAGCGATATTTTTTAATTAAATAAGTGATTTTTTTATATTATTGGACTCATTTTTCAAAGAAACCAAAAACATAAAATTTGATCAACCGTGAACCAAATTGATTAAAAATTCAAATTTAAATAATAGGACAAACAAAGAAAAACTAAAAAGTCTATATTGCAACTGGTCCTCTAGAAGTAATTAATTGATTGGGCATATAAATTATTATTTTTTTAAAATTAAAATTCATAAATATATGTTTTGAATTTGTATAAATCAACTGAAATGAGGTAATTATCAGTTAGATGATGTGGATTATAAGTAGATGATGTGGATTTATTGACTTTATTTAGTGATTTTCTTTTGTTGTCTTCAATTATCTTGGCAGGTTGTGAGGTCCCACCCTCCGGGAACAATGTGCAACTCTCATGCTGAAAACGTTTTCGCAAATCAAATCCATACGTTTTGTTCAGTCGCTCTGTCTTCCTCTCCATTTTTCAAGTCTCAACACCCACCGCCACAATTCTCTGACTTTTCCTTGTCATTTTCACTCGGAAGAAAACGAAAACGAACACACCCAAACAAATTTTTCCCCTCGGGACACTCCAGTGTCGAGAATCCCAGCACCAATTTCCCCCGAAAATCACTCTATTGATTCCGCTTCCGCACTTGTAGTGTTGTATTCATCGCAATCCACGCCCAGATTATCTTCTTGTTTCTTCTTATATTCACTTCAGAGAAGAAAAACTCACTCAGAGAAGACAAAAGAAAATAATCGGAGTCCTAACAATTTTCTCGGGAAAATTCTCTGATCCCCTGTTTTAAATCGAAAATTCCCAGCAGTCAATTGACTCAATTTCCCCCAAAATCGCTTCACGTTCCTCTTCCGCACCTTGTATGGTGCGTTCTAACAAAAATTTTCAGGCTCACCCCCCACCCCCACCCTCCACCCCAACTCTCTTCTATTTCTTCTCTCTCATTTTGCCCTCCGACAAAACGAAGCAAATAAATACAGACCCAACAAATTTTGCTCGGGAAAATCCCTATCGGAAACTCCGCGGCCATTTCCGGAAAAATCGCTGCACTGAGTCTCTTTTGCACCGTGTGGTGTGTAATTTCTTAAAAAAAAAACCTTGTTTCCTTACAAAAAACCGGAAACTCGGGTCAGAAAGTTCCGGAAAATTCTTGGTTTCCATTTTTTGGCTGCGAATTGCTCCGTTTTATTTGGGCTTTTGCTTCGCCATTGTGGGGTTCCGAACCCAGTTGAGATTTGCTTGGTCCTGGTCTTAATATAATAACTGTATTTGATCTCTCACAGGAGTTTCTTGATTTTTTGGGGCTTTAAGTTTCTGTGTATTTATCAGTGAAATTAAGATCTCAATCGACCATTCAAACCAGTGAAAAGTTTTCTGGGTGTTCCTATATTGATCTGTTTCATATAGTCCTGGTCGATATCTTAGTTCATAATCTTTGAATTGGGCACATTTAGTGGTGGGCCGTACAGTTATTTCATCTAGGAGTCACGTTGTCTGATTTATTTTTCTAGTTGGTTCGTGTGCTTTGAATCTTTATAGAGGAAAAGGGTGAGAGAGAGAGAGAGGATTTGATCTTATAGTGATTGCCGTTGACAATTTTCTTCTGAGTGTTATTAGGTCTTTGGTTCACATTTGAATTGAAGATGACAATCGAGTCTTTACCGGGAAGTTCTGGGTATATAGACGCGGTAATCGGGAAAATCACGTATTTCAGCAATGGATATGTACCGGGTTTGACTGTGATTGCCGGTATTGGAGGGCTGCTTTTTGATATGATACAGGTATTGAATTATCTAGCTACGGCAAGTTCTTGTTCGAGTCTTGTTTATATAGATACCTTTGTATTGATAGCTTTCGATTTTGGGTGTTTTATTTGTTTCTTTCATTGGTTGCTTCCATGCTTGATGAAATGTAGGAAGGCATGGAATGTGTTCCAAACCACATACTTGCATGACTTGTTGATCAATTTTATCACTTGTCATGTACTGGATAGTGGGGCCTGTTGAGTGTTCTTCTATTTATTAGGTTGAAAGATGGATTTGTTACCCCCCCCGCGCACTGTTTTACTTTGTTTCATTTATTTTTTTATTTGTTGCACCATATATTGTTTATCAAGTCAGTGAGGTGTAATTTACTGTATTCTTAGTCTTCATACATTCTAGGTGTCATGAACTGTGAGTTGACATGATCTTGGCCATAACAAAATCCATCGCCTTGATGTCGCATTCTCAAACTTTGTGGTGTACTTCTTGTATCGGACCGAGTCCACGATCTACGCTTCATTGATGGTTGAGTTTTAAATCCCGACACTCTCGGAATCTTTTGCGAATGAGCTTAGATCCACGCCGCCTTTGAGTACGTCCAAAGGTTTCCAACCTTGAGCTGAATATATTCAAATCACTCTGGAGAGAGAATATGAATCTCAATGATTTCTCTAAATATCTCTCAAGTATACGGTAAGTTGGATGAATAATATTGCTGGCTCTCTACCCACTCAGGGTTTGCGTTCCTCATGTTTTATAGACTCTTTAACCGCCTTCGGTTAGGAAATCCTAAAACCATTTGAAACCATTTACCACTCTTATGAAATCCGAATAAAATAGGAGTTGTGATCTTTTTGCTTGATCTCCAGCGGACAACCGAGATTTTGGGCCAATTCCACTTACTTCTTTTTAATCCGTGTGGAAACCATTATTCCATGACCAATTGATATGGCCACCTCCAATACTTCCAATTCAATTTGAACTTTCTTCCCAATTATGGTAAGTGCAAAATTAATTTCCAAAAATGATTTGAACGTTTGCTAGCTTTGCTTGCTTGGCTCGATGTGTCAATGCTGGTACTTGACTTGAATTCTCGACTAAGGGTGGATTCACTACAAATCAACTCAAACTCTCAAAAATATAAAATACATACAATTATATAAAAAGGATATGTTTTGTCCACACAATGACAACACCTAAAGGAATGAATTAATTGTGATGAACATACGAGCTTTGTGGCTTCTTTTGTCTGAAAGTCATTGTGGTGTTATTTAAGAACTGTTGTGGTTAGTCCATGAAAGGTTTTTGGTATGCCCTTTTTAGGTTGTATGTATGTTTGCCTTTCTCCCAGTCATGTATGATTGGATGAATGTCTCGAATTGTTAATTTTAGAAACTGATATTTCCTATGTTAATCTCAGACTTGTCTTGGTTTGTTTTAAATCTTCAGTTTCTCTCAAAATGATTGCATTGTTTGTGCCCATCGTATAATCTATAAAGAAAAATTCTAGGTGCATGTCAAAGCTTTTGGCCCTGTCTGAAGTTTTCGCATAGTTTGTCATAGGGCACATTATTTAAGGTTCTATTCATGTTTCATATCATACTTTATGTTCAGATTACACTTGAAATATACCATCTCCAATTGACATAGGAAGATTGTTCGCTTGGTCTAAATTGCAATCATGCCATCCACAGCTTTCAACCCCCCACCCCATCCCCCGGGAAAATAAATAAATAATAAATAGAAAACAGAAGACCACGAAAACACTAAAACACGCACCCATTAAATAGAAAGTGAAAAAAATGAAATTAAAATAACATTCAAAATGAATGGTTAGCAAGAAAATAGAAGTGATAGCTGTAGTTATATGCACTGCACAAATGTCTTTAATCCCTCTCTAAGTCTAAGTTTCTTACTGAGACTTATTAAAAATTTTAAACAAAGAATCTCCTGCTCTGACTTTCCAGTTGTATGTGGTTTAGATATGTTAGTTCTTCTTTTCATGTTTTACTTGAATTTTTCATTTCTCCATTATCATGTCTCATGCCCTTGCCCTTGAAATGTTTTTAATGGTCAATGTTATTGTCAGGTGTAATATCAGGAGCCTTCTGTATATAAAGATGCTTTGATGCTGTTAGAACATATTTTCCTACAGGTAAAGTACAGGAAAGTTAATCTCTTGATGTATGATGTGGAAATTTTGAATCTTGTTTTGCTTTTCTGAAAAGATGAAGGTCAAGACGTTGAGTGCGTTTGTGAATTGTCATCAAGTTAGAAATGTAAAAAGATTCAGTTTGTGGCGTGGCTGAGGTATTGGTGGTGGACGGTTCGGTAGCATGTGGTCATCCTTAGTACGGTGGTGGTGTTTTTTTGTGTCCAAGAGGGCTTTGTTAGGTTTCAGGTTAAGGTTTCCTTTGGGCAGTAATTTATTTTCAGATAACATCCATGTTTAAACGTCCAAACTCAGTGTCCTTTCCTGTGGAGGGATTTTGGAAACTCAAAGACAGATTTTCCCCTCAATTCTGAATTCTCCCACCTGTCTTTTTCCTCATTATGTCTAAAGATTCACATACTTGTGAATTTTTCTTAAATCTGACGAGTGGTAATTGCAGGGAAACTATTGTTAGCATGGCTTTGGTTGTGCAATTAATTGGCGCCTGCAGCAGGTGGGTGGATAAATGATGCTTATGGACGCCAGAAGCTACTCTTATTGCGGATGTTGTCTTTGCAATGGGATCATTGTCATGGCTGCTGCGCCGGATCCATATGTTCTTATTTTCGACGACTCTTGTTGGATTTGGATTGGTGTGGCATCTGTTACTCTCCCGTGTATATTGCAGAGGCATCACCATTTGAAATAGGGAGGTCTTTTTAGCAACTAACGTGCTTATGATTACTGTTGCCAATTTCTTTCATACCTCATCATCTGCTTTCACTGATGTCAGATTTTTATTCTTTGGTCGGTATTATGTCATTTATCTAGATGAGGCCAAGATGCCAACTCGGCCTTTAACACACTTCAATTGAAATGAAACTTCCAATCCAAATTCCGAATACATTTTATCAAAAAATCCTAGAATGACATTTAATCTACTACGTCTTTTTTAAGGCAGTGGTTCTATCCTTTCATGGAATCAAAATAGGTCTTTTTGTTTTGGTATTGCTTTTTTTTTTGTTTTTTTTTCCAGTTTTCCACCTCTTTTAGTCTATTCTTTCATGTCTTAAAGAAGACAGTGAACTTCTGGTGGGTTTTATGGAAAATGATTCACAGAAATCTCGAGTACCACCATATGCCGTTAAAATGGGAATAGGTTTGCCTCTATTAGTTATTGTAATGTCAGAAAGTTTTAAAAGTGTGGGTGAAACCCCTCTAATTCCAAAGTCTCCCTTACTAATATTCTGTGGATATTACAGACTCTTTTACAGAGATTATTTTTTTTTGGGTGGGTGGGGGTGGGTTGGGTGGGGGATTAATGACCAAAATAAGGATATATAGCAGTCACCCTGGCTGAAAGGTCTTGTCAGCGAAATAATGTGCTTATAATGAACTCTCGCTGTTTTTTACCACTTCAAAAATTGATGGAATATCTTTAACTGAATGTTAAATCGTCATTATGTTTTCGTTGAGGGATATTAATTTTCATTTCAGCAATAGTGCAGGAGAAGTTGTCTTTCATCATGCTTATTAGAATGCCAGCTTGCATGAAAGGTATTCCATTCTGCAGTTATTGAAGAGGCAGCCATCAAGAATATAAATTGGACTGTATTAGATATTGGGAATGAGAAACATCACACGGAGGAAACTATTCTTTCCCTTCCTGCCTATTTAAGTTTGCTTTGTTTCTCAGCTGTTGATGCATGCATGCGCTAGATTTTTGTTAGTACAAGTAAAGAATATTTTATTAATTGATCAAAAAACCTCCTTTTTTATTTTTTTGAAATGGGGAAAAAATTGGAAAGGAGAATTTTTTCTGCTAGCCCCCCACCCCCCACCCCCAAGAGCAAAAAATAAACAAAAAAAGAAAAGAAAAAGAAACAAATGTAATAAGTTGATTTTCCAGCTGCATCATTCAATGTGTCAATCTTGAAAAAAAATGGATGATGGAGGTTTCTTTTAATCAATTTTAAAGATTTTGTGGTTTGCAAAAAACCCCACCCCACCCCACCCCTCCTCCCTTTTTTTTTTATCTTTAGTTAAATGACTTAGATGCCTCGTATTTACCTGAGATTGTAGTATAAGCAGTGATGGTTTAGGACTTTTTGTATCTTTATCTGCTGAAAGGGGGTTGTCTTTCATTGGCAAAGAAAGAATTAGATTGTCGCCAATCTGTTCTTCACTTCAACGGATAGGGCTGGAACTCGTGGTCTACGGCCATATAAGAGGGTTCACTTTGCTACGTTATTGTACTCCATTTGGTTTTCTCTCTTCGTTTTTTTAATTTGGGGTGGTGGGGGTTACGAGAGACGATTTGGGTTCGTTAAATTCATATAATACAGTTTTTGGTAATGTCCTCCAACGTGAATGATAATAAAAATAATGTGGGACTTCTTTGACCTCACGGAATTTTTGAATATTGTGTATCTGTATGGGCAAAGTAGGCATTTATGGCAGAGGCGGGCAAAGGAGTGGAACTTAAACAATTCGCTTGTTGAAGATTGTCCATCCCATTGCTTCCTAACTTGGGAAAAAATGATTGTCTCCATTAATCAAGTATACTTTGTACATAAAAGAAAAAATACTTGTCCACGTTGGGGGAGAGGTCGGGTGTTCTGCTTATGAAACTCTAGCAACGAGTAGGTTTTGAATATGGCCGTACGGGATATTGGGATTTTAGCCCATCTCGCTATTTAAGTAAATAGGACCAATACTGACGGATATTGACTTACATCTGGCGTATCACCAATACGATACCGCGATTTTTAAAACTTGGCAAAGAATGTGATGTAGGATATTGGTTTTCTAAAAAATTTATTGATCTGATCGTTTAATATTTGATCATACCATTGGGAAATTGCTTACCAGAGTATGTAGGCCCTTTTATGTTTTTAACAAGTCTTTGTGCTGGGGGGAGGCTGTGTTTTACAAGAACATTTTTCTGGGTCTTTTTTTTTTTAAAAAAAAATGATGAATCGATTACTTTCTTTTTCTTTTTGCATTTCCGTTAAAGCAGGAGGAATGGAAGCTCTGTGTCTGTACTTTGTTTAATTTTTCAAACTGTGTGTATGTTGAAGCTTGGACACATTGTCAAAGATTGACAAGGTTCCAGGGACGTCGGAAGATGGATGCTTGGAGTTTCTGGAGTAACCAGCTGTGTTCAGTTCTCCCTATGCTATTTTACAGGAAGTCCCCACGCTGGCTTTACTGAAGGTGATGGTAATACTTTATCCTTCCAGGACGTTATGTCCGAAACACAGTTTATTCCCTCTGAGTCTTCCTATATTGAAAAAAACCATTTTGTAATGTGCAGAAAGATAAATCACAAGCCATTGTTGTGCTTTCTAAAATTATGCTCCTTGCCGGTGGTTAGAGGGGGGGCGGGGATAGAAAACAGCTTCTGCTGCATACGCTGAAGAACGACGAGAAAGAATTCTGGCGGATATTGGGATGTATTAAATCCAAAAGAATCAGACTTGCATTTCGGGCGGGAGCAGGGATTGAGTAAGTCGTTTTTTTTAACTTTTTTTTTTTTCCTCTTTCCCTGGAATTACACTCAACGTGGATCACATAACAGTCATAGCCCTATTACTTGCTAGTGTAGTTGTTACTGCTCAAATGGCCCCATAGTGATGTTGAGGGTCGTTTCTTATGATCACCCAAGTGATGCGAATGTATCTACACAAGAGCATTTTATTTATTTATTTAAGAAACAAAGTTAAATTTGTCGGGCTTGCATTGTCAGTAGTACTTGTGTGCATCCTCTGATGATTCTTGGAAAAACCAAGGAATGGGCAAATCTTAAATTGTGAATATGTAGTGTGTATTGCTTGTGGGTTTGGGGGGATAGTGATTTTCACTCCCATTTCTCGAATTGCACTCTCTTTTTTTATTATTAGGTTAAAATTACTCAAATGTCATTGAATATAGAATTGCTATGATGTACTCAAAAGTTTTAACTTACAATGGAAGAAAAGGCAAAGGTCCTAGTGAAAAAAGATTAGGGATGAAAAAAAACAACTAAGAACCGACACTCGTTTTTCGGCATTCCATCGGGCGGTTTGGGCAATGCGGTTGCAACAGTTTTGTTTTCAATTTCAGTCCGGTGTGTGGGAAAAAACTCAATTATTATAGCTATTAATATAAAGCATGTTCGCCTCAACGGTCCACCTGTCCCCATTGAGCTCTAATCTAACCGTCCACTTTTAGGATTTTAAAAAAAAAAAAAAAAAAAAAACCTACACCTCTACACTGGTTCACACAGAAGCAGAGGGCTGTCGCGCTTCGATCTGGTTTGCCCAAAGTGAAACAACGAATAAGAACAATTGAAATCTGGGTTTGAAGGAATTATAATGGGCTTTGGGCCTTAAAAATGGGTGCAAAGAATATATTGGCTTAACAAAACCATATTTGCACGTTGGGCCTTATACCATGCTTAAAAAATTAATAATGGGCCAAAACCACTATTTAACCACCTTGGCTTCACTTCAGCCCATACCGACTCGGACCGCAAACCGACGGTTCTTTGAAATTTAGGACCAAAAAACCGACGAAACTGAATCGATCTACACCTCTATAAAAAAATCATCATTGTACAAAACTATTCGCATCTTGCTATAAAAGTGCTATGATGGCACTCATATGATGGAAAATTACTCAAATAACCTGAATACATAATTTAATATGGCTTTTACTTAAAGGTTTACACCACCCGTTGGAGAAGAGGAGAGTGTGGTTTACAATTATCATGTGTCACATATATTTCGACCACTAACTTGCCTATCAGTACCAGAGTCATTGTTGGTGACAAAAGATTTTCTGATTTGCAGGCATTTCAGCAGTTCACTGGTATTCCAACACGGTCATGTACCTACCAGTCCCAAACAAGTGTTCAGATGGCTGGCTTCAGTCGAACCAGATAGCACTTCTATTATAATGATTGTTGTGCCGCAATGAACGCTGCCGGAACAGTCGTTGGAATTTACATCATCGACCACTTTGGGTACGTGAAAGTTGGCCACTCAGTAGATTCAGGCGTGATTGTTGCCTTGTGTTCTCTCCGCAGCATTCTTCCTTCAACCTTCCGGTTCTTCAACCGGACTCTACGGGGTGGATGGCAGTTTAGTGTTAGGGTTAGCCCTTTACATTGCTTTCTTTGCACCGGAATGGGACCTGTGCCTTGGACCGTGAACTCGGAAATATATCCGAGTCGTAGCGAGGATTTGTGGGGGAATGTCAGCTAACCGTGAACTGGGTTCGAATCTTATCGTCGCCCAAAGTTTTCTCTCAATCGCGAAGCTTTTGGGAACTGGTGCTACTTTCTGATACTGGCAGGCCCCCGGCGTGGCGGTTCGTTGCTTTGTCTTGGTTGCGATGTTTGTGCCAGAGACCAAGGGCTTACCTTTTGAGGAAGTGGAGAGGCATTTGGAATGTGAAGGGCTTGGGGAAGTGGGTATGCTAGTGAAGAGGCCTTTCTTGAGGAAGGAGATGTCCTAAAGGTTATGACTTCCTTATTTTTGGTACATTGCCATAATTTTGAATGCCCTTAGCAAATAGCATCTATTTTATTTTATATGTATTATTTTTACTGAAGTTTTGGCTGATTACGTTGGGAATTTGGGTCACGGTAACTACATATTAAAAGATTCAAGAATTTTCAGTTCTAAATGTACTTTTGGGCTCAGCTATATATTTCAGATCGCATCAGATACATTGGCTGGGTTGAGTCCTATGGAGAAACACAATGTTCTGAAAGTGTTTAACTATTCTATTATTCACTCGGCCAGCCACTTTGGTTCTGTACCTGATTTGTTGTGTTGTTGTTGTTTTGTTGGTGTTTTGCCCATGTATGAAGGGAAAAGAAAGCTGCATATCACAATAATAAGATGTGAACCCAAGGCATCACAATTGTGAAGGGAGCGTCTCAATCAATAGGCTTCTGTCCATGGTCTTATCTTTGCTTCTTGAGAGGTTTTTGTGTCTCGAACCTTGTGGTGCTGGGTTTCAAATGGAGCAACCTTCATATCGGCCTCAGTATTGCTGAATTTTTCCCCCCACGAAGAGGTAAGCGTTCGAGTATTGATCTATGCACGTTTCTTCCTTTCCCCACCCCCGTGGTACTATGGTTAAAATGGGAGCAGCCTACCTATTGCCCATCTATGTTTGGCTGGAATTTTGATTCCTTCCTCACTAAGAGGTTAAGTGTGTTCGAGTATTGCTAATGCATTCTTTCCTTTCCCTGGTTACGTGGTGCTCACAACGAATCACGATCACAGACACCCAACAAGACAATAAAGATTACGTGGTTCGCACGATGCCTACTTTTCCGAGAGACATAACAATCTCATCATGAATGGATTACAACTTAATGACTGGATGACAACTGAAGAGAAACTCGATCGCTCCACGGCACAAACGGGCTCTCTTAACAAAGTCTCTCTCTATCTGTGGGCCTCGGGGGTCGACTCGGCCAAGTACCACAGAAAAGGGGGGGGGGGAAAAATGGAGGAAAAAAAAAAGGAAGAGGGCACTGTGTAATGCTCTCAGCCGGGGGCACGCACAACGCAAAACAGAAAATCTAAGACCCTATCCCAACACTGTTGACATAGGCCGAACTTGGATAAAAAGTATTGTGGTGGGAGCTGTCCTAACTAAACTATTCTCTAATTTTGCGCCATGGGTATCCTAATCTAACTAGGAAACTAAAAGATAAACCGCTCAGAGTTCTAGATAATTCCCCAGAGTTCACCATTACTTGACACTCAACCGGACTTAGGCTGGGCTTGGCTACTGGACTTGAATTCATCCAGTGAATTTTTTCTTAGATTTCCAGAGGACTGGACTCAAAATCCACCTCGTAAGGTACCAAACTGAAATTCTGATCCATATGTAACTCGAAATGGTAAGTTGTTCCATCGTGATTTGAGACTCGTGGTTTCCAATACAATTTTATGAGATGTTGTTTTGATTTTGTGTTTCATATTACTTCCAGGCAATTTCATGTACAAAAATCATATGGTCAAATCAATGTTGCCACGAGAAAGTCTCTAGAGATGACATCTTTTTGGGTAATGTTCTCCTATGTGTAACCCACAGTCTGAGTTTCCTGCACCAAAGAGTGCTAGGTCCATCCAGAAACAAATGGTGGAGCCCACCAGAACAAAATAATTTAATGCACATCTGATCTCATCTTATGCGAATTACCATCTATAACAAAGATCAATTGTAACGATTTGAACCTTGTTTCCCCATAAACCCAAATTTTATTGATTAAGTGGATCTACCAAATTGGCGGGGTCCAATAAGCGCATATTGACAACAGTATTAATCATTCTACACTAAGATTCGAAATGAAAGTCAGAAACCTTGTTCCTCAATAACCCAAAATTGCTATCGTAGGTACTGAAACTAGATTTTTCATTGATCATAATACCACCACGTAGTATCACTGTTATACTCCATCTTTTACTCTCGTATGGTTTTCAAAAATAAAATAATGGCTACTTTCTCAGTATATTCCTATTTCTAGGTTGCACTTATTTGAGACCATCACTAGTGAGGCAAATGTGTGGACCCGCCTCAGATCATTTTACCTGTTCAACTTGTCAGCATTCTACCTTGTTGTCTTTTGGTCCAATAGAAGTGTTTTTGGTTTTGGATTTTTGTTGGCATTGTCTTGCCCATTAAGCAATTTTTTAAACAATATTGAACTCACACTACATAAAACAAGGATACACACACAAAATGCTCTCACATTTCAAGAACTTTATTTTTGAAAAATATTGTCTAAAAGGGTAAATCTATTCCATAACAAAAAACTAAAAAGACTATGGCTTTTGGTTTTGTTAGTTTTTATTGCGAGTTTTAAGGTGTGTTGGTTTGTAAAGTTTGTTCGTCTTTTTAGTGAAAAAAATTTCACCGTTTGATCAAATCTTATATTTTTTTGGTTTTTCTTGATTAGACGAATCTGAAAATAGAAAAATTATATTCAATTATAAAAAATAATTACTAAAGCAAACCTATCGTTACTTTATCAGTATTTTTTTTGTTTTTTTTGGTGAACTTTTTTTTAAAATTAGACAAAATACTCCGAAACCAAAGCAGTTAAAAACCTCGAATATTTCACCCAAACAAAGCCTATATATCTCCCAAAAATGTTTAAAAAACTTATTTTTTGTATCCTACGAAATTGGCTTATTTTTAATAAACAAAACAATACTCAATAATTACAAAAAACAATTACTCAAAAGACTTTGTTTTATGACGGTAATTTTAAGCTAGAATAAGCATTTCATTATTAAGAATCATATTTTTTCGATCAATTGCGGACATAATCATACCAATATCTTGATGATTTTCAGGAATCCTAATTAAGAAATACTTTGAAAAAATAATGATTTTAAGTTATTGAATCTTTTTTAACTATTGACCTCATTTGAGATTTTGAGGTAATGAAAAAAATCAAGACACTTAAATCACGCTCGCATTCCTACTCGAAATTCCTACATTTTGAAATGAAATTTCATTTTTTTTTAAATATTCAAGATTCTTGTCATTCAAACTAACCAACGAATTAAATTAAATTTAATTGTATATCTAAACATAACTAAAGGCTAGTAATTTTCATACTTTCTTTTTTAATTGTATCTGTGTCCTTTATAATATAAATTGACCATAATGTCCTTTACGTAGTGAAAATATTTAATTATAAGAACCTTTAAAGGTTATTGCAATAATAGTCACCTGGCTACGGGGGTTTTATGAAGCATTTGATTTATGTTTTGACTCTCACTCGTATGCTATCCATTCCTATTTTGGATCAGTTTATATGGACCTTTTGCCTCGACTTTAAATGAGTCCCCATTTTATGGATGTGTGGCGTTGACCTCTTAGATTAGTCATTTCATGGTCAATTATTGAATTATCACAAATTTTGAGTATATGTAGGTATTTATATAAATTTATTTATAATAAAAAAAATAAAAATGGAGAAATTTTGAAAACAACTAGTAACTATAAAAGTCTGTAAATAAACTCTCAAGAAGAAGGCTATCGTCATCGAAAATGTTATCGATACACCAAACGTCGTTTTGATGGTAAAATATAGTAAATAAAAATTAGTGGACTATCAATGGAACAAAACTACCCAGCGGTAATATTTTCGGTAATGGTACCTTTTCCGCAACCTAAACTGCATCTCAACGCGAATTTTTTTTTTTTGGTCTAGACAAGTTTTTATTTTTTAATTTTTATTATTTTTTGGAGCTAAATAATTGAGTGATAGGGACTGGCCCCGGTGGTTGGTTGGTTGCAATTGTCTTCTTATTGAGACCGGGGCCCCGGGTCGTCTTAAATCACGGGACCCTGTCCAATCCACAGTCATCAGATATCATACACTACATACATCCATACATACATACGGCATACATGCATGCATGTATATTATGTATGGTTGATTTGTAACATCAAATCAGATCAAATCAGAGAGCATTCTTGAGCTTAACGAGAAACCTACTCCCGAATTTATAACAACAATTTTAGAAATTAAAATAAATAATACAATTTACATGCTTACATGAACCTTACAAATTTTAATTAAAAAAAAAAAAACAAAAATTTAACTAATTTTTTTAATTAATTTTTTTTTTAATATTCTAAATTCGAGACCGTAACTCTTAGTTAAAATAGATAGTACAAATTTATAAGCCCAAATAACTTTGAATAACTCATTTTAAATATAGAAAAATTTATGATATAATTGTTTTTTTAAAATCGGAGACCGAGCTTCCGCTAAAATAGATAGTACAGATTTATTTGACTATGTATCTGATATATGCAAATAATTTAAATATTTATTTTAATTCGATAATTTTTTTTTATTCAAATTCGGGACGATAACCCTGGACTGAGCTAATGGATAATGGATATCCATTGGTATACTATGGAAGAAAGAAATGGGTTGACCAGGATGACTCAACCAATTCATTCAATCACTTACATGTTTTTTGGGAGTTGTTCAAAAGTAAAGGGGAGAACATTTTTAGAATAATTAAATATTAATGCTATATTGTTTTTGGTTGTGCCAACAAAATGGAAAGAAAGTGGGAGCCAATAAGAAAAAGAATATAAAATTAAGGCTAATTAAAGGAAAGAGGAAGAAGATAAAAAAAAGAAACTAAATTGAGAAAAAAAATT
>VIGQ01001323.1:20000-38342 GCA_009663005.1 Actinidia chinensis | reverse complement strand
CCTAAAAATATGCCTACACGAAATGTCCAAAATACCTTTCTATCCTTTACATAGTAAGCCCACTCCATCTTGGTACAAGACGTAAAAAATGCCGAAAGAGAAAGGAGGAAAATCAACTGGACATACTATAAATAAAGCCATTTTGGGAATAGAATTTAGGGTTTGGTGCTCAAAGAAATGGGATTCGGCTCCTCTGAGAGTGCCATTGGGTGCAGTGAATGAGGCTCAAAACAGGAGGTTAGATGGATTTTCTGAGGCTGGTGCCCTCTCTGACCACCAGAGCCATGCTTTCCCTCCACAATCAACCACACTCTCTATCTCTCTCTCTTCGTCTCGATTGTGGGTGTGTGTGTGTGTGTGTGTGTGCGGGGAGCTTATTTAATTTCAGGAAAGATCAGTCAGAGCTCCCGAGTAAACAGGGCCATGAACATGAAATGGAACAAGTATCTCATTTGCAACCAATTTTTCTCAGTACGCACTACCCCTTCCCGTACTAAATAGGCTGTGACAGATGGATTTCTGAGCACTGAGGTTCGGTCCTGGAGGATCCGACCCCGTTTCCTGGGGGGCCAACTTGTTGTTGCTCGGTCCATTGGGGCGGAGTCGGGTTGTCGCCGCTCATTACACAGATCTGAGGCCTACCCCCCCACCCCCCCCCCTCTCTATCTCTAGATGCTTGTGCTTTTAAGCATTACCAAACGGAGCCTAAGTAGGCTGTGATTGAGGATGGATTTCTGAGCCACTGCTGGTTCGGGCCTGAGAATCAGCTCGTTTTTTTGAGTTCGTATTATTGTTGGAACTTTCGACTTATGATTATCTCTTGATCTATTCTGTAGTACAAAATAGGGTTAATTTCTTGATTTGGAAATTGGGTTTTGCTTAGGGAATTTAAAAATAACAATCAATGAAAAAAATATTTATATATTTTTTCGACAATTTTCTCTAAAGGCATATATATATATTGTTATTGATTTATTTTTTTATTAGAAAAAATATGTTAGAGTATTCATCAGTTCCAATCGAAATCCTATTTTTATTTTTATTTTTATTTTTAAGAAAATTTCATTATTTTTCCACTCTCTTATTGTACCATAAACTTAGCGAGAATTTCTAAAAGTGTCGTTCTTAGAAATGGGTTTGATTGAGTTCAAGAAAAATGGAAGAGGACTGGTTTTACAATATGTTGGATGAAATGGTCCATTCTAAAGAGATCTATATGCAAATTTCTTTGAGTTTCAAAAATCGATCAAGGTCCATTTTTGGATGATGTTGAAGTTTAGTATTTGGTGTATTTTGGATGATATAAATTTTGTATTATAGGTTTATCAAGAATTTTAATTATGTAAAAATTGAATATAAATCAGGAGATATTTAATTTCAATAAAAATAAATGAGTATAATTAATTGTTGTCATACTATGTTATATTATATATCCAATCAAGTGAAATTTTATAGTATAATATTTAAGACGAAGTTATAATAGATATGTTTTAAATATTAAAATGATATTTAAAATTCATGAATGTACAGTAATTAAGCAAACACAATTTCAGGAGACAAGGTTGTTTATCCTAAAAAATCTATCAAATTAACCAATGAAGTTTCAAAAAAGCTACAGAATTCTTTTTTAAGTAGAAATAAAAGTTATGAAAATTATAGTATAATGATTAAAATATTAACACAAATTTTAAAATATAAAAAAGAAATTACAAGGCAATTGACACTTATAACAATAATTTAAATGGGGACCATTGGCAATTAGAAAAGTGGCTTCACTTGTAACTTTTATTTATTTTTATTTTTGACGCAACTGATTTAGCTAATAGGAACTGAGGTATTGCGGGCTAGGGCAGACAAATGGGTGGGGAAGCCCAAAGTCCATCACCAATTGGGCTTAAGACTAGGTTTACAAGGGCCTAGACAACCGCAGAGGATGAATGGGCTCTTAGGGCCCCCCGTCTGAGGGGCTGAGGCTCTTGAGAGATATTGGGTATGTTCTAAGAGCCATTGTTTTATTCATTTCATTAAAATGACATTATGCACATGTAGACAAAATTACTCAAATGTTTTAGAGCGTCACTAGACTACACAAAAAAATAATAGACTACACCTTTAGACAAGTTACTCAAATGTTAGGGCGTCACTTCGGATTTGCTCTAAAGTTTTTAACTTTATTTCATATAAAAGTTTTGAAAAATGTTATAAAGAATATTATATATATATATATATATATATAGATATATTTTGATGGTTTTTGATTTTATTTTTTTTTATCACCGCCTACTAGATGTTCAAAATAAGAAAATATATAATTTGTTGATGTTTGGAATCAATTTTGTAAAATACTTTTACAGAAACTGTTTTGAGAACCCATACATTATTTGTCTTCATATAGACATCTTCTAGCCAAAAGTGATTTTGAGAATTTAAAAATATCTTTTTAATTATTTGATCAAAAAATATGTCTTATTTATAAAAAAAATCCAAAAAAATAAATTCAAAAACTATTAACCCAACAAAAAATTTTAAAAAAACTATTTTGCAGAATTGGATTTGCCAAAATAACTAAACATATATAATTTTAAGTGCTTTGATAATAAATATATAATCTAGCAAAAGCTTGATAACAGCGCATTTTTAAAAAAGTTTTAATAGGTGGCTCAGTTCAAAATTTATTTGAACAATTGTTACATAGAAAATCTTGTTCTTGTACAATGTGTCCAAAAATATATTTTTATCGATTTCAAATACAAATTCTGTTTCTTGGACATTTTGTGATATATATAATATAGATATTATATATATATATATATATAATAATTTATATATATAAAATACAGAGTTGTGGTTGCCAAACTTGGGTGATTCTATTGTACAAAATCAATTATTGTTCTCTAGGCCACCAGGTTTTGTTTGGGTAAATTTTAATGACCCTCCTCGACAGGTTTTTCATAATCATTCTATTTAATTGAGAAGGACAAAAAAAAAATCTATTTTTCCTAAATAGACACCTAAATTTGTATCCATTACGGGACTTTTTTCAGATTAATGTAAAATATTTATTATTTTTAAATTTCTCGTATAAGAAGAATCGAAAAAAAGTGATTTTTTTATTAAATAGTGAAAAAAATTCACCTAAAACAAAATAACCGCAACCAACCCAACTAATTAAATAACTAGCCTATCTATATATGCACTTACATTGTTAGATAATTGAGGTATACAGTTTCAAAAATAATAAATTCTTACACTAGCATTTGAAAAAAGTAACAAGAAGATCAATAAATCTCTGGCATCCGTCACCTTATTGTTTCATTTAATTATTATAAATTAATAAAAAAAATTACAACTTTTCTAATTTAGATTAAGATCCAGTTTGTAAAGGAATACTCCTTAAATATTGTGGATATGGAAATGTGTTTGATTTGAGCCCTTGTTATGTTCCCATGAGGGGTGGAAGGAGCCATAATTAAAGAATTGGAGGTCATTCTGTATTATTTAGAAACTACTGGACATTATAAAAGTTTGACAAAGTTGGTGCACGACCCAAGCCCATTATACACGTGTATATGGGGTCCCACCTTATTACAGGTGTCAGTCGTGACCGGCCGTAGTCTCACGCACTAAGGCCTATTATTCAAACTCAGTTTAGGAATTTTTTTTTTATTCAAAGATATTATTTCTGAATGCAAAACAAAATATGCGAAAATGTATTTAATAATGAACCAGAGCTGAATTATTGTATTTCACAATATAAAAGTATTTTCATTTATATACAAACTACGGTTATAGCCACAGTCCGGCACAACCGTTGTATCAAACCTATACAAGGTCAGAGAAACTAACGTTCCGATACTGATACATAACAATGATAACAAAAACTGAACAAAAATGACATAAGGTCATCTGCCTCGGTCTCGTTCACCTCGTGCTCAGTTATCTGAAATGGTTACGTACGACTACGTATTAAGCATAGGCTAGTGTGAGTCAAATTTATAAACAAACAGGTGGCCCATGAAATTATAAAATATCCATCATTCAACAATAAAATAATTTAATTTGTCAATCCTTTTCATTTCAATCCTGGCTCATTAGGCCATTTACCTTGATTTCATATCAAGAACTTCAAAACATATTGGAGTGACACTTTGCGACAAACACCCGTTCAACGAACTCAGTAATCAGGGAGCGACCCTAATACCATCACATTTCATAAATCAACATACATGCTTTCATCATAAAATTCATTTTACGGAAGTAAAATATAACAAGACTTCACCGAATGTCGTCCAAGTCTTTCCTACACGTCGTGAGCTAACGTTCCTCGAATTCGGGTCCTACTCACGTTTATATATTTCGAATCGTTAGATTTAATATCCTTCTTGCGGCGATGAATATATTAAATTTCAAAATTTTATTTTAACAAAAAATTTAACATTCGAATTTCTTTTGCAAACAGTTTAAAATTTTTAAAAATATGCTCGGTGATTTATTTTTATAATTCATCAATTTAATTTGACTTCCGAAATTAATACATAATAGACTAGATACATTTATTTACTTACAGTAAAAATATTCATAAAATTTTAAGTTGTCAATAAACTATTTTCCAAAATTCGCCCAACTTCCCCAAGTTTCCTTTTTCTGTTCATGATTTTCATTGACATTAGCTTACTTATAAATTATCTATCGAACCATTTCCGAAATTCCCATGAAATTAAATATACATAACTAGACACATAATTGTATAACATATAAAATTTAGAATTTATCACAGGTGTAACTATTTTATAAATTCGTAAAGTTTCTACTCGCACAATTTGTTTTGTTTTCCCGTTCGAGCTGTACATGTCGATTTTGATTCTCTTATATCTAATTTTTAGAATGTTCGAAATGAAAAGTTTCGAAGGCATCCTTTATTTGATATCTTTCAACCGCAACTTAATCACGTAATTTGAAACGTCGTATAAAAGTAGGATCCAAAATACGGTGGCGTGTTCCCAGTGTAAATCGTTTCCGAATTTGTTCGAATTTTGATCTTCAAATAATATATTGCATCTTTGTTGGGGTTTTGAAGATTTAAATATACTAATATGCTGTTTCTATAATGAAGCTTACAGAAGTAAGGAGATGAAGTTATAAAATTACCTTGGTGGAAAAAACACAATATGTTTGTTTCCTTTTTCTTTCTCTCTGCTCATCTTTCTCTCAATCTTTCCCTCACTTGTGTGTGTGTTTTAGCCTTGCTGTTAGCAGCACTTATACCCTCTATCACACTCTTTACAGGAATAGCTGCGGTTTAGCGCATTACACACATGCCCACTTACACGTTTAGGACATTGTTGTCCAACAATGTCTGTGTCACACACACACATACATTCACATTGCTGGGCCTCCCTTTTGGTTATTTTATGTGATACACCATGCAAGAACATGTGCACACATACACCCACACATACACACACTTGCTTAGCACGCCTTAATCTTCCACATGTGGTGACACCGTCTCACCACGTTGTTTCCATGTCATTCACTGCGGTGTTCACAACGTGTCAACTTATCGTGTTCCTTTTTCTCCTTAATTTTATACTTTATTGTAAAAAATAAAATTAATTCGGTACTAATTTTAATACTTTTATTATTATTTTTTGCGGGTTCGGGGAATTACATCCTCCCCACGCTTAGGAAGTTTGGTCCTCCAAACCTCGTCCCCCCCCCACGTCGTATCTATATCGTTTTTACATCTATCCCATGGCTCGACTTCGCGATTCTATATAACCATTCTACTACTGATAAGGTAATAAAATAATTTTAAGTGTTACCTAGTTCAAAACGATGTGGGTATTTCTGTCGCATATCACTCTCTTTCTTCGCCCTGTTGCGTCTGCTGTCGCTGATTCTCCCACCAGACTTTAACCAAGGAATAGCTTATTCTCAATCGTTTTGAACCCTAGAAGCCATGATTCCTACTGGTCGCTCCTCATATTAACAAATTCTTTTCCAAACACATCGGTTGATTGTTCTAATACTTAGTGGAGTCTGCAACATATTTTCTCAGGCATCGACACATGAAACACATCATGAAGATTTTTTCAAACTCTGGGGTCAAGCAAGCCGATATTCCAACTGCCTATCTCTTTTCCAGAATTTTCAAATGGTCCCCATACCGCGGATTTAACTTTCCCTTCTTCCCAAATCTCACAACTCCTTTCATTGGCGAGATCTTCAAAAAACCCAATCACCTTCTTGAAAATCCAGTTTCTTCTATTGGCAATCAGCAATAACTTTTCTGCGATCTTGTGCCACTTTCAATCGATCCTGAATCAACTTGATTTTCCCTCTTTTGTTTCTAGCACAATATCCTGGACACTGTAATTTGTTTCTTCTCCAACTTTCGGCCAACACGACGGTGATCTATACAACTTCCTGCCATATATTGGGGGGGGGGGCGGCTCGTAAGGTGCCATGCCGAATACTCGCCTGATAGCTATGTTGTCAGTGAACTCTGCCAAAGCTAGATGTTCCTCCCAACTTCCCTGGAATTCCATTGCACATATGCCCGTATCAAATCCTCTAATGTTTGTAATCGTCCTCTCTGACTGTCCATCAGTCTGGTGGATGAAAAGTTGTACTCAATTCACAACCTCCGTTCCCATTGCGCCTTTGTAATGATTGCCAAAAATCTGGATACAAATCTCGAAACCCGATCTGATGTGATTGATACTGAGCCCCATGCAGTCGTACATTGCCTTTATATAGATAGTTGTTCATGTGATCCATAGTGTGCGTATTCCTGATTGGAAAAAATGTGCTGTCTTGGTTCAACGGTCAACTATGACCCAAATCGAAGTTTGTTCCCTTTCATGTTCATCAACTGTACGAGAAAATTCAATAACATAATCCATTGTGATGTCTCCATTTCCACTTTGATACCGACCGTGTGCAGTAGTCCTGCTGGCTTCTGACGTACTTGCCTTAAATCTGTTGACACTGTAAGCATTTGTTAACACCATATTTCTTTGATGTCCCGCTTCATACCCATCCACCATTACATCTCCTTCAAATCCCGATACAATCTTCATCATTCCCGTATGATTGCCATTTTGTCTTGTGTCCCCTCATCCATTTATCTGGCTGCTTGAGATCAGAAATATTAGGCACGCATTTCTATTCGGATTTGAAAAACAACCATCTATCATGTTAAACTCTGATTTGGTTCCGTTGCTAGGTTGTCGTGATCTTTTGAGTTTGGATCCTCCATTTGCCTCATTTAATCTCCTCTAAAATTGTTGGCTCGCAATGTTGCTGCACATATACCCTCCCTCAGTCCGTTATATAGCGACCACGTCCCCACTCGAATTCTTCCTCTCTCTAGTAAACACCGTTGTTCTGTATCAGAACAGCAGCTTTCCCTGTTGCCCTTCCGACTCAAGCATCTGCTACTATATTTGTTGCCTTTCCTGGATTGTATTAAAATGTCAATATGTAGTCTTTTCATCATTCTAACCATCTCCGTTGCCTGATATTCAACTCGTTTCGTGTAAATATATTTCCAGCTCTGGTGATCACATTGTACATCTCACATCTCACCCCGTAAAGTATGTTGCTGCCATAGTTTCAAAGCAAAGATAACTGCTGCTAACTCAAGATCGGAGTAGGTAGTTCCTCTCATTGGCCTTCAACTGCCGAAGCATAAACGCAATACTCTCTCCATTTTGCATTATTAAAACCTACTATCCCTGATGTGACGCAATCAACTGTAGATAGAAAACCCCTACCCTCAGTGCCCTCTTGTAAGTGCAAATACCGGGCCATGTCGTAAGCCTCTTTTTCTTTTCAGCTCTTTAAAGCCTGTTCACGTTTCCCCTCCCAGTCCAAAAATGGTTCTCTTCTTCTCCCTTGCGAGTCAATTCTGTATTGGCAAACTGCCTTTGGAGAAGTCCTTACGAACCTTCTGTAGTAACCTGCAAGCCCCAAAAAGCTCCGAACCTCAACACATCTGTTTTGGGGTTATGGCCCAATCCATACTTGCCTAATCTTCTGTGATCAACTGAAATTTTCCATCTCTATTGATAATAGCCCCAAAAATACTACAACTGTCAAGCCAGATTCACATTTCTTGAATTTGGCATACATCTTTGTCTTTCAATATCTGCAATACTCTCCTCACGTGATCCGGGGCATGCTGATTCTCACTCTGTGAATGATAAGGATGTCGTCAATGAACACAATCCCAAACTCATCCAAATATTCTGAAATCCGAATTATCAATCTATAAATGCTGGTCACGTGCATTGGTTACCCCCAATGGCATCACTACAACTCATAGTGTCCATATCGTTTTTTCGAAAGCTGTCTTTCATATCCCCGACTTCAACCTTGAGTTTTTTTGTTTTTTTGATGGTATCCCAGAACGCAAATCAATCTTTGAAAATACTGAGGCCCCTTGTTTTGATCAAACAAATTATCGATTCTGTGTAACTATATTTGTTCTTAATTGTCACTTTATTTCACCTCGCGGTCGTCATCTAATCTTATCGTCCCGTCTTTCTTCTTTACACATACCACGGGTGCTCCCATGGTGACGAACTCGGTCGTATAACCTTTGGTCGAGGCAATTCTTGCAACTGTGTCCCTTTAACTCTTCAACTTCCGCAAGATCCATACGGTATGGGGTTGTTCAAATTGGATGGGTTCCGTTTCCGGGCGCAACCTTAAATAGAAACTTCAATTTCTCTATTTCACCAGTCTCCCTGGTAACTCCTCAGGAAACCTCAGGAACCACTCCACAGCTACAGGCATGTTCTGTCCAAAGACAAGTCTTCTGACGAAAGACGACATCAACTACACAAGTACCCCCGACACCCTTTCGCAAGAGTCGTTGGGCTGAGCCATGGATACAAAGTATGGAGAGTTACTATCCTTCTCTCCTTCTAATTGACCTCTTTTTGTTCTGATTCTGAAAAATTCCACATTATCATTATCCGGATAAGGGATTGTGGCCTCCATTTCTAGACACCAAATCCATTCCAATATGACATAAAATGTCCTAATTTCATGGGAAAGATCTGTAGGTATTACTGTATCACCATACAAACACTACAGTCTCGATAGCCAGTGAACAGATGGGATAACCCATTTCTGTGGGTTGTGACACTACAACTCCTAGCCTAGTGTTCAGTTTTCTTATTCATCTACTAGCAAACTTTGTTGATACAAATGTATGTGAAGAGCCCGTATCAAATAAACATAAGCAGGTAAAGTGCAATTAGAAGAATGTTACCTGCAAACCACATTTCATCATTCCTTCCTTTCCTTCCTCGCATCGCCTGGCATAAGTGCAACACTTTCCCTGTCTTTGGGTATATCCCATTGCCACTCTACTCCCGATTTCCTTGGTTACCCTGGCGATTTCCTCCTCCTGGCTTGACATTTTTCCTCCTCCTTGATTTCCCCTGCGCACTATTGCCCCAGTCCCAACTTCGGAGCATTTTCTTCTGGATGTGACCACTTCTTTGCAGTAAAACAATAACATCACACGCCTCTTTCTCCAGCATTCCCTGAATGATTCTTCTCACCTTTCCGGACCTTCGGTATTTGCCCCCTCTGATTTCTCCAATTGGATTCTTGGCTTTCTGTTTCTTCTGTCCCTCGGCCCTTCATTATTGAAATTCTGTCGTTTCTTTGCTGTCAAGTACTTTCTCTTCTCCATTCATCCTGCTCCACTATAATGGCACGGTCCCAAACATCAGGCATATTTTTGGCAGTACTAAGGTCGTATCACCCACCCTCTTGATCATCTCGTATCTCAATCCATCCTCAAATCTCCTCGCCCTCACTCTCATCTAGGAACCAATGTGGACTACTCTGCCAAGTTTTTGTGACTTCCCTCCTCGTATCTGCAATTGTCTTCTCCTCTATTTTAGATTCTCAATTCTGCCACTTCGTATTCTTCAATGCCCTTGCACATACTTCTCCCTGAAAATTACCTTGAATCGATCCCAATTCATGCCTGGTTCCCTTACACAACACTTCACTTCCACCAGCTGCTAGCTGCAACCAGTCAACAGTAATGAGCCATTTCCACTTTTTGCTGTTCACCACATCTCACCACTTAAAATTCCTTTCTCCATTTTCCTATAGCCACTCATTGGATTTAACCCGGATCCATACTCGCCACTGAATGTTGGTGGTTTGAGTTTTTTCAAATGCTTTACTCATATAGCAACATGCTCCAAACTGGTATTGTGCCGATCTTCAGTTTCTTCTCCCGTACTCCGATGTTTCCTCCCCTCGAGTCTATTTTCGTCCGCCATCAGATATTGATCCCGTGGCTGTTTTTGGTTGCGGTTGCTGTAGATGTTGTTGCACTGTTGCTGCTTGGGCCCGTTCATTTCTCCTACTAATGTCCTGCATCATTTTTCTCTTAATTCATCCATTTGTGTTTGGCATTCACCCGATTTTTCTTGCGCCCGTTTGAATCGATTATTACCCATCTTTTCAATCTATAGGGGTGGGGCATATAGGATAATTAATAATTTCATATAATATATAATTAGCACTCATCAAGTATTCTAGACAAATATAGGGAATCTTCCGTGTCAATACCTATTCAGCTCTGGTTTTTTTCATTAATAAACTTCATAACTATCTCTGATACCCATTCTGTCATGACCCAAACCCATTGATACATTTGGGTCCACTTTTATTACAGGTGTCATCGTGCATCCGCCATGATTCTCACTCACTAATGCCTATTATTCAACTCAGTTTTAGGGATTTTCTTTTTATTCAAGATATTATTTCTGAATGCAAACAAATAAATGCGGAAATGTATTTGTAAATTGAACCAGAGCCCTGACTTGTATTTCATAAGTATAAAGTATTTTACATTTATAAACAACTACGGTTCTAGCCAATTCCAGCAACAACCGTTATTAAAACTATCAAGATCAAGAGAAACTAACGTTCCTATACTGTACATAACATATGATAACAAAAACTGACTACAAACTGACTAGGTCATCTGCCTTCAATCTCGTTTCACACTCTCTGTTCTCAGTACCTGAATAAGTTACGTACGACTACGTCTTAAAGCAACTAGCTAGTTGTGAGTCAAATTATTACTACAAACAGGTGCCCATGAAATTATAAATATCAATTCATTTCAACATAAACTAAATTTTAATTTATCAATCCTTTTTCATTTCAATCATTGGCTCCTCTATGCCCATTTACCTGATTTCATATCAAGAATTCCACTATTTGGAATTGACACTTGCGACACCTCACGCCTTTCAACGAACACCAGTAATCAGGGAGCGACCTCTAATATAAGGTATGGCATGATTCACCCATGATCATCTGGCTTGAGCCCACCCTTATTACATCACCTCTCGCTATATTCTTTTTTCCTAGCGTTCGGGGCATCGCTCGAATTATGTGTCCGTCCTAAATCACATTTTCATAGGTACTCATTTTAAATGTTTCATGCCACAATTTTAAAAATATAGCATGCATTGTATCATAAATACCATCACAATTTCAATACATCAATAATACATGCTTTCATCATAAAATTCATTTTACGGTAAGTAAAATAAATAACAAGACTCAACCGAAGTCCGTTCCAAATCTTCCTATACGTCGGGCGCTTAACGTTCCTCGAATTGTGTCCTACGTTTAATATTCGAATCGTTATTTAATAGCCGATCTTCCGATGAGAATATATTAAAATGTCAAAATTTTATTTTAACAAAAATTAACAATTCAATTTCTTGCACCACAGTTTAAAATTTTTAAAAATAGCATATCGGTGATTTATTTTTATAAAATTCAGCAAATTTAATTTTGACTCCGAAATTATACATAATAGACTAGATACATTTATTTACTTACAGTAAAAATATCATAACATTTTAAGTTCTAACTATTTTCCAAAATTCGCCAAACTTCCCAAGTTCCTTTCATGATTTTCAATTGAACAAGTAGCTTAATTATATTAATTTCTACTATCGAACATTTCCGAAATTCATGAAATTAAATATAAAATAACTAGACACATATTGTATAACCTTAAAAATTTAGATTTTTTATAACAGGTGTAACTATTTTTATAAATTCATACCGTTTTACTTCACTCACACTAATTGTTTTTGTTTTCCATTTTTTGAGCTGTAAATGTCGATTTTGATTCCTTATATTCTAAAGTTATAGAATTTCTAAATGAAAGTTTTAGATATTTTGATATCTTTCCAACGCACTTAAATCACGTATTTGGAACGTCGTATTAGAATAGTAGGATCAAAATTACGGTAGCTTTCCTGTTTTTTTTTTTCCCAGTTATAAAGCCGTTTCCGAATTTGTTGAATTTTTCTCTTAAAAACTACGTATATGTGCAATATTTGTTGGAGTATTTGAAGGATTTAAATATACTAAATATGCTGTTCTATAATGAGCTAAAAGAAGTAAAGGAGATAAGTTTAAAATTACCTTGGTGAAAAAAACAACAATATCGTTGTTTTCCTTTTTCTTTCTCTCTGCTATTCAAATCTTTCTCTCAATCTTTCCCTCACTTTTGTGTGTTTTAGCTGGCTGTTAGCAGCACTATAAGCACTCGTATACACACTCTTTACAAGGACGAGCTGCGGTTGTCAAGCATTAACACACATGCCCACTTACACGTCCAGACATTGCTGTCCAACAATTCTGTGTGTCACACACACACATCTTCGCATGCGGGCCCTCCCCTTTTGTTATTTTATGTGATATCACATGCAGAACTGTGCACACATAAACACACGGCTGGCACACACTTATTCTTCACATGGTGGTGACACATCTCACCACGTGTTTCCATGCACGCACTTGTTCACGACGTGTCGAATTATCGTGTTCCTTTTTCTCCCTAATTACATACTTATTACGAAAAAAAATAATTCGGTACTAATTTTAATACTTATCTATTTTTTTTTTGCGGTCGAGATAGACAGTTGGGACTGTGGACATAATGCATGACGCCAACTCTGACATGTTTCATACGTCAGTGAGTAATGGCCATTGAACAACTGGAACCATTGTAAAAACTATAAGGAAACTGGGGATACCGAAGGGATAAACTTATCCCGGATAATTTTCTCTATTCTGCGTTTGGATAGTTTAACATATCACGGATAATTTTTTTCTCAGCGGGAGGATAGAGGCGTATATACATATATATATATATATAAATATCTTTATATTAGATATGTATATATATATATATATATATATATTTAATATCTAAATATTTTATATTTTTCTTTCTTATCACCACCTTTATCCACTCATTATAAAAAAGTATCCAAAGAAAAGGGAAAACGAGCCACCAGGCGAAAAAAGGCATCCCCTATTATCCGACAGCCAAAATGACCCTAAAGCCAGCATATTAAACATATTCGTCCCTTAACGGCCTTGTTGGTACAAATTTTTTAAATTATTTTTATTCAAAATTATTTCTATTTTTTTGGTTAATTTGGACTGAGTGTTTTCGTGGCGTGCATGATCTTTAGTTTTTTGGGGGGGCATTCGTTTAGCCTAATTTTTTTAATAAATCTACAATTCTTATTAGTGCTTCTTTATTTAATTCATAATGAAAAACTTAACAATTTTTTATCCACTCAAAATTAAGAAAAAATAAATTATTTTCATTTCACTTTCATATTTTGTTAAGTAAAAGATTGAACTTTTTTAGCCTTGCAAAACAAGGCTTAACTTAACAAATCTATTACATAGTCGTTTTTTTATTTCTTTTTTTCTAGATTTTTTTGGGAGATTCAATTTACGATTATTAGACAATTTTCTAGCATAAAACTTTTTTTTATTCTAATCGGATATCCTTGCACTCTCTAAGTCCCCATTCTTACCTGCTCGGCGGCGGCTTTAACTACTGTCAGAGGACTTAAAACTAGAAAACCGAAACAAAAAAATTTACTGGGCCTATCTACGGAGCGAGAAACAAATGGGGTTCCTCTTGTATATAAAATATATGAATTGAGGGTTTTAGAAAGCCATATTGAGGCTCGTTTGGGAATGTTAAAAGTTAAGTTTTTTTTAAATTGGTTATTAAAAAGACGAAAAAGTTTTTTGCATTTTTATTTTTGTGGCTTTACTTTAGCTAAAATTAAGCAAAAAAGCAAAAACAGAAAGACAAAAGCCAACTCTAATTATTTTTGTTAAAGGCTTGATGCATACACTAAATGCATTCGGGAACATTTACAAGAGAAGAGGATTATCTTTTTATTTTTTTTTCTAATTTTGTTAGGGACTAGCAAAAAGTTAGTTGAGGTGTGTGATTGGACTAATTATGTCCAAACATCGCTAAATTATCCTAAATTGCCCTATTTTAGTTTAATTATGTCTTTTTATGGTGATTTGTACTTATAGTTGTGTTCGCTTCATTGTAGGATAATGTTGATAAAAAGAAAGAAATGAGCCATAAAAGCAAAACGGAGTGCCGGCTGTGTATCGAGAGCCATTGATGAAATTTATTTGAAGAGAAGTGTTACAGCTGTTAGCTCGAAATAGAATGAGACGACGCACGTTGGAAAGATCTTGCAAAATTGTTGCCAAAGTCATGTCTAAAGAAAATCGCGAGAATTGGATTCTGAGGGTTCCAAATACGAGTATGGGAAGATGAAGAAAAAAAGTTAAAGATTGTGCTCAGCGTTTGAATACTAGGAAGAAAAATTCAAAATGTGAGTAGCGTTTGACTATGGAACATAAAGGAAATGGGCATTCGAACGCTAAGAAGAAAAATGCGAGCCCCGTTCGAAACCTCTGTGCAAGCGTTCGAAAATACCGAGAGATGAAAAATTAGGACTTTTGCCTTACCGTTAGAACCCTCTGTACAACGTTCGAACGCAGGACAAAAATTTATAACTTAGTGTTTGAACGCCGAAATGAAGAATAAAACAACGTTCGAAGCCAGCAGAAAAATCTCAAAAACTGAACTGAACGTTCGAACGCTGAATGGAAGGCAAAAATAGGGTTCGAACTCCAAGAGTAAAACTGAGCGAATTTAAACTACTAGAACTCAGATTTATAACCTCTATAAATACTTTTTTACGATTTTTTTAGGAGGACGTCATTTTTAGGATTTTTAAGTTGATTAGTATAAATTTATTGTCTTTCATTAATTCTTGTAATTTTTACATTTAATTTAAAGTTTTGATTAATTTAGTTTACGGTTTTGTTCGATTGCATGTATTTTTTTTTAATTTAAATGTTTCAATCCTTTCATTCTTTTTAGATTTAGTTCATTAGACTGCATTCAATATCGAGTTATTTGCTTTCCAAAGTCATGAGTGACTAGTTCTTTTAACTTGGGGGATTGATGTGAACATCAATCGGGGGATCGAGGATGAACAATATAGGTATTTAATTTCACTGTTAGATCTTTTTAGTTTTCATTCTTCTTCTACTTTCTAAATACTTTTGAAAACTGGGAGTCCTATTATGTTCGATAAACGTATATTTATGATTGTCATACTCAGTATATACGCTGCCTTGTAACATTTATGCATGAGATGAGTTCAACATATTCGTTATTCTGATTGATGATGCACAACCATGATTATAATAACCAGATTTATTTATAAGTTAAAGTAAGTAAGAATATTTGGTTTCAACGTTAAATCTCCCGAATATGAGACTCACGACGTAGTTGAAGGATTTGAGTTATACTCATCCTCCATTGGAATTCCGAAAAACTCGTTTACTGCTTTCAGGTCTTTTTCCGAGTCTTTTTTTTCTTATCAATTCAAAATCAATTTTATTGCTTTCATAATTTATAGTTATTTGAAATCAATCAAACACTAAAATAAATAATTTTTATTTTCTCTTTTGAAGTATAAGTTAGGATCATATTAGGATTGTGTTGACTATTTCAGTTCTTTTGTTTTTACCTAGCATTGTTCCTCGTGGGATTGATACTCGTATTTCGAATTTATTACTACTTCGCGGCCTGTACACTTGCGGTAAAGAATTCACTTATGGGAGCGAATCACTCGCCATAGTCAAATCACCTCACCATCTGATGAGATCGACTCATTAAGCTTTGATTTTCTGAGATATTATCCATACCCTCCATGGTTTCTCGCTTGCACATGGTTTCTCACCTCGCCCATCACTTTGAGGATGAGGTGAACTTGAGGATGAGGTGAACAGGTTAAGACTATATTAGCTAGAAGATATGAAAGGTAAGGCCTCACCTCGCCCCTAGGATGTTGAGCACTAGAAGAAGTACTACCGAACTATTGGTCGCTATATTTTCAAGGTCACCTAACTAATTTCATTTGAATATTGTCATCGCCAAGTTCTAGTCCATTAAAATATGGATCCCCAAGTAGCTATGGTTATCAATTTTATGTGATTATGGACTTGTCAATTCTCCAACTCCAGTTATTGCCAAATCCCATATTAGTGTTATCACAATATCTATTATTAAAATTGCCAAAATGAATAGTTGCCAATTTCATCAAAATGGATTGTCGCCTATTTTGCCATTTTACCAATTTCAACTTGTTGAAGTCGCCAAAGTAAAGATCATCATATTGCCAGTTTGATTAATATCACTCATATATTTTAATTCGCCGAAGAGATGCAAAAAGTGATGAGACATTAAAGCTCCAATATCGTCAAGGCATCAAGCTTGCTTATCATTCAAGTCACCGTGATAAGGTTTAGTATTGCCTAAGCTAACTTGACTTGTTATTTGATGATAACCAAGTGTTTCACTCGGGCATCTCAAGTAGGGGGCAAATGATGAGGGACAAATCTTCACCTGCTGAAGTAAAAACACGTCGCCAAGATCACTACTGAAAGTAAGCACGCGACGAGAACTTTATCGCCGAGACTTTATCTGACAAGGACCAACTCTTAAGCTTGGATTCCTAGGATGCTGTCCAACATTCTCCATAGTTATCAACTCGTCATAGTGCTACCTTGTTCCTATGGTGACTCACCTCGCCACATCCATCTTGACCATCACGTTGAGGATGAGGTAAACCTCGCCTATCTCGTCTCGCCATCATTGTAAGATGGGATGACCTTGAAGGACTTCATCCACACCACATCTCCACAGTCACAGTGTGTCCACTCCAGATGGACCATTCCATATTTTGTCTCTAATATCAATGGGATCTCCTTCCATACTTATTTACTGATGATCTCGCCGTGATATCCCACGCGATGCTTTATTCTCCAACAGAAACGAGGTACACTTGTGGCAAATTCATAAACCTTTGCAACTACATTCTAAGAGCTCTGGGCTTTGTTGAGCCTTTACTCGACTTGATCTGATTTTCACGCGAGAGAAAATTTTGATCGGACCTCACCACTGCTGGTTACGTTTGTTCCTTTGCGCAGGTTTACCTCCACTATTGCGAGGTCAAAATTGAGATGAAAGAGCAATTCTGACTGTGATTTATCGCTCCCAGATTTTTACCACAACAAATATAATTAGTTTTCCCATATCGTGGTGGGAGAGAAATTTTCTATCCCAATTCATTTTGCATATAATTCCATTATATCCTCCGTCTTGGTTTTCATTCCCTTTTCTTTTCGACAAATCGTTCCCTTTCCTTTTGTTTTCCATGACATGATATTCAATGGACTCATTCCACACGCAGTTTGGAAGACTTGGGAATTTCAAAAGAGGCCTCCAGAAATTTACAATTTGTGGGATAATTTTCATTATTTGTGTGATCCAAACACATCAGAATGTGCTTCCAATACGAATGAGGCTTAAAATCATTGGCTAATAAGATTATCTCCATAAAATTTATTTAGGCATAGGTGAAAATGTCGCTACAGTATTTGCAGAAGATCATTGCCGCCAAGTCTCTCAAGTCGCCACTCAGTGTGTTCGAGCTTCATGAAACCACCATCCTTGCCTCCACCGTCTCTAATCGCCAACTCCAAGTTGATAATCTCGCCATCAACTTTAGCCTAGTAAACCTAACGGTCACTCATTAACCTCATACAACTGCGTTACCAACTCTATTTGGCATCCCACCACCAGTTACGTCGCAATCCTCAAGCCATGGATTCCTTATTGACTTACCCGATGATTGTGCCGTGACTTATCGCACGTCTTCAGTCCCATCTATGAGGAAAGGGTAACAACATTCTCACTCTTTGAGCTTCAATCAGATTTATATCCCGTTGGCTTTATCTAGTAAGTTCATCTAGTTCATCTCCACGCCGGAGGAGTGTTTAGCGGTCTCACTCCAGTCAATTGCCGTTTGCTTCCTTGCGTAGGTCGTCGAATCAACACGAACTTCTCGAAACAATTCTAATTGT
>VIGQ01001320.1:0-15645 GCA_009663005.1 Actinidia chinensis | reverse complement strand
CGGAAAACGCTCCGGCGGCCGTACTTACCCATTGTTGTATGCAGAATACAGGAGGAGGCACGAATATCGTGGAGTATTCTCAAAAGTGAAAGGGTTGGATAAGTTCGCTGGTATCCCCTTCCGATTTCGACATTAAAGCCACACACACAGAACCGATTCCTATTGACTGTATAACTTCCCCCATGTACCTGGATGGTTTAGAGGTTAAGTTTGGAGCCTATTTTTTGTGGCCAAATCCTAGATGATCTTGGCCATTCCTAACTATGATAGTTTGCCGAGTTAATCCTATCAACCACGCTTCTTCAAGAATATACATATCAATTGGCAACCAATACACACCACAGAGCACAGTCGGCATTTATAGTTTCCCCCTTTTCTTCAACTCTGCCCGTTACATAAAAGAGTTCGAAAGCAGCTCCATAAAGAGGAACATCCTGCTTGACATCATTTTCCTATTGGGTGTACGCAATAAGACAATAAAAATCAATGAATTACTACTGCCGACCCTGCTATTAACACAGTCCTAGTTCCTGACCTAAATAAATCATCAAAATCAACTTCACCAGCCAGGTTGATCAAAGATTCAACTGGAGAATACATAAAATTAGATTCTGGCGGAAGATGGATCCATGAAGTTCATCTTGCATACTTCTTTGGATGCCTTCTCTTACAATATTGCATTTTTGCACATTTTTTTTCAACTTCCCAGAATCAGTCACTTCACAAGAATCGTTTTTGTTTTTTTTGTCAAACAACACATGGAATGTACAAAAATCCAAATAGTTCGCTAAATTAAGTAGAGCTATCTAGGAATGGCATTCACAAGTTACGTATAACACAAAATACGGTCAAAATATACAAGGATAACTATTACTACAAAAAGAATATGATAGAAAGACTATGGAACATGGAGGGTACCATACGGATTATAAACCAAAATTGTTCTCCAAAAAGGGAAAAAAAACAAAACGAACAAAATCATCCATCACTGTAGTTTCCAATAAACCTTCCTGGATAAGTTATAGTCATAACTTCTATAAATAACTTTTGGAGCATATTTCCCACAAATCCAAACCACTTGCCAAATTAAAACCCGAAATAAATCTTGCTGCAGAAACATGCACAAATTAAGGGAAGTTCAACAAAAAATCTGCTGCAGAAATTCCCATTAAATAAGGATTCTTAGCCAAAGTCATTGCTAATGGTCACCATTAGCAAAAGCCACTGTCCTTAGGGGACCCACCAACCAAAAACAGAAAGAAGCAATAAATCCAATAACCTGATGAAATGGCTAATTCCACAATCTCCATTCTAGATCTATTAACTACCCTCATAGCTTACTACAGTTGGCAACCAAAATCAAACAGATATTTAATTTACAATCCAAATCCTAGCTACTTTCCAAATTTAAACAAACCAAATCCTACGTAAACTTCAAGGGAATGAATCGACTTCACAAGAACCCACATTAAGATTGCACCCAATACCCCCAAAAACAAGAAGATCGAAATATCAAGTGTCAAATGATCTGCATCTCCTCATTATCAATCCACTAAACACCCAAAATAGGTAACAAAACAAAACTAAATATTTCCCACATTAAACACCTATATCCCCAAAGAACAGTAACAAATTTGATGCTATGTCACATATCAAATATGAGTCTATTAAGGCTGTATTTGGATCAAGGACTTGTGAAGTGATTTGTTGAGAGAGAAGGAGAAGGTAAGGGAAACACAACTCAAATTTGTAGAGAAAATTGTTTTCCCTCAACAAATACTTGACTCTGTTAGAATTATATTTATGTTATTTACTTATTTGTTTTGTTATTAACAATAAGGGTAGAATAGTAATTTATTACCTTTGTTATTAGGGTTATGTAAACTCTTTTTATCTTTCTTGTATTATTATTCTGAATTTTATGAAACCTTAGCCTCTTTTTTCTCTTTGTTCTTGGTATTCTCACATGGTATCAGAGCATTGATTCTGATGGGCCTCGCATCCTATGATTGCATGGAAGGAAGTTTAATCTCATTCACAGCTTTCTCATTCACATCGCGAAAAAAAATCGGGTACCCTGTCTTTTTTTTTTTAAGATCGTAGTATCAAATTACAGTTTTGCACCTTTTTCTGAGAATCAAACAGTTTGTGTTTTTTTTTTTTTTTGAGATCGAATACTCTCTAGTTGATTGGAGATTCTATGTATTTATTTTTTAGAGACAATGGCTGTGTTGTTGAACGGGAGGATCACTTCAGGCTCTAGCACGAGAATTGGATTGGAAAGAATTAGTCATATTTGGAGTTATGTTATGAATGATACGCCATAGCAAAATGGAGTGGTTGAGAGGAACCATCGACATATTGTTGAAACGTTGGTCTCTCTTACTTATGCGTTTGGTTCCTAATGTTTTCTGGGGTGAGACAGTCTCTCCACTGCTCTAGGGTCATTAAGTGATTTCCCGTCATATCATATTTTCAGGCGTGTCTATTGTAAAAAATGCATGGACGTCCTTCGAATTATTTTCTTTAAGAGTCTTTGTTGGTTTGTTTTGTACTTCTCCTGTGTAGAAACATCGTAAGTTGTCTTCTCATTCTGCACTTTGTGTTTTTTTGCGATATGGTGAGGGTCAAAAAGGATATCGTTGTTTTGATCCTATTACTCATAAATTAATGTG
Source organism: Actinidia chinensis (assembly GCA_009663005.1). Classification (NCBI taxonomy): domain Eukaryota; kingdom Viridiplantae; phylum Streptophyta; class Magnoliopsida; order Ericales; family Actinidiaceae; genus Actinidia; species Actinidia chinensis. Next base: position 12,970 of record VIGQ01001320.1, on the reverse strand, counting down.
TCACGTCATGTTGTGTTCCTTGAGTATTCATACCTTTCTTCTCTATTCCTGATAGAAATAACTTGACTAAATCTGATTTATTCGCATTGACCCTTTTTGTGAGAATTAGATATAGTGTGCACCCACCTCCATCCCCTACAGGACATCGGTATTTTCTGCCCATCAATGTTTCAATACATTCGGCAGTCTCTAACTTCCAAGCAACTTCTAAGACTGTGGTCCTCCTCCTCGCTTCCTAAGTGCATCCGAAGTCTACTAATTGTCAGATTTTTCTTATTCTGTTATTCTAGTTCTTTTGCTTCTTTTTTAGCCTCATTCCACAATTCTTCGGAGCCTCTATCGTATAAAGAGGCCGTTCTTGATCACCTTTGGCAACAGGCCTATGAATGAGAAACTTTCTACTTTGCATAACATTAGTACTTGGGATTTGGTACATTTACCATATGTAAGAGTAAAATTGGTTCCGGTGGGTCTACAAAACAAACCAAGGATGATGGTTCTATTGAGCGATTACAAGGGCTTGTTTGATCGCCAACGATTTTTTGCAATGTATGGTATTGAATTATGAGGAGACTTTAAATCCAGTGCAAAAATGACTACTATTCGTACTCTTATTGCAGTTGCATCTATCGTCAGTGTCACATTTCTCAAATGGATGTTAAGAATTGCTTTTTGAATGTGCTCTTCAAAGAAAGGAAGTTTAATGACTCCCCACCTGGTGTTCCCCCAATCCTGCGAGAAGTTTGTTAAGCTTAAAACGGCTTTATATGGTCCTTCAAGCCGCACCCCATGCTTGATTTGAAAAATTCTCTATTGTGATTACCTCTCTGGTTTTGCGATCCAGCAATCATGATTCTGACTCTTTTTATAAAAGTTATGCTACTGTTGTCCGTACGTTATTCTTCTTTCATTATATGTTGATGACATGTGATTATAGGTGTGATGATGTGGCTGGAATTGACGATTTGAAATTAGATTGGTCTTCTCGTTCGGGATCTCCAACAGATAGACTCCTTTACCCGATCCTTCTTATATCTACTATGTTGGAAGTTTGCGTCTATCTCACTATTACTCGCCCTCAAAATTGCATATAATATCCATATTGTTAGTTCGTTTATTACGTCTCCCAACTACTTCTTGGGCTGCGTATTCTTCGTATTTGAGTACCTACGTGGCACTCAATTTCAAAGTCTTTTACTACCTTCCACTTAAATCTTTACAATGCGGTGCATTATTCTGATGTTGATTGGGCGTGATCCTATTGATCGCCCCCAAATCTACCACTAGGTGAACTGTAATTCTTTTTGGGTTGGATTCTCTTATTTCTTAGACGAGTAAGAAGCCAGTCTGTTGTTTCAAAATCTTTAACAGAAGCTAAGTAATCTTGCTATGGCCTCTACTATAACAGAGAAGTTTGGTATGATGGTTAACGGATGATTGGGTGTTTCTGTTTTTTACTCACTACTATGTTTTGTGACATCAGAGTGCATATAGAGTACCCATAATTCTATTTTTCATGAGCCGAACAACGCATATCGAGATTGATTGTTCATCTAACTCGTCATCATTGCATAATGGCACCATAGTTGCCTTTTGTCTCTTCTTCTATGCAGTTCCCGATTTGGTTTACCAAGTCACAGCGCTTCTTTTTTTTTTTTTTTTTTACGCACTTTCGATTTTGGTTGACAAACTCTCGATACTTGTTACCGACGCCATCGTGAGTTTGAGGGGGGCTATTAGAATTATATTTATATTTATTTATTTTATTTTGTTTTATTAGACAGTAAGGTATAATAGTAATTTAATTACCTTTGTTATTAAGGTTATTTAAAACTCTTTTTATCTTTCTTTCATATATTATTCTAAATTCTCATGAAACCCATAGCTTCCTTTTTCTCTCTGTTCTTGGTATTTCACAGACCCAAACACAGCCTAAGACTGTTTTTGGATAAATGATTAATTTATGAAGGATTTATGGAGACAAAAGAAAATGAAAGTTGGTTTTTTTCTTCACAAATTCAAGGTGTTTTCCATTATATTTTCTTTTTCCTGAGCAAATTCCTTCACAAATCCTCGATCCAAGCAAGGCATAACGATCCATCAGTAAGGAAGAGGCTAGAACGAGCATATTACCAGTGCCAAGCGAGGCAGAGGACGACGGTGACAAATAGGACAGAGAGGGCTTCGAAGAGCAAGGCGGCGAGCATGAAGAGCATGGCGGCAATGAACGACACGGAGGAGCGGACCTCGGAGGCCCAGTGCCAGTAGAAAGGAACTCGAGCGACGGCCACGATGGCGAGCGTCACACACAGCGCTGGCTAGAGCCGCTGTGCCACGGCGGCGAAAGGGTGGAGCAGGAGTAGCCACTGCGGCCAACCCTGAGCACCGCAACGCATTTGGAGAAGAATCGTCGCGGGCCATGGACACGGTGGCGGCGACCGCCTCATTTGGGTGTGGGTGTGGGGCATCGAATTTTGAGATTCAGTAGTTGTGTGCCAAGTTAGGGCATGTCAAAAAAAACAACTACGGGACCTGGCGACAAGAACTGAACTGTAACGATTCGTAAATAAGTTTTTTATTGAAGTTCGTGAATTAATGGTCCGATACAAATTAAAAAATTAAAAAACTGTAATTCGCCGATTCGGTCATAGATTTTCATACACGAACAATGATTAACCAAACCGGATCGTGAATGTGAAATTTCAAAAAAAAATAACATATATATATAAATACTAAAATATTAGGATAAAAATTTATATTATAAACTGTTAACATATTATTGTTACTTTCAACCTTCAAAAATCTATACTTCAACGCCTCCCTCACTTGTGGGTCATTCATCAGGCCGAGCCAACACTGACCTCTCCTCCGATCAACTAAGGTATTTTTCTCCATTCTCGGTCTCTTTCTCTCTTATGAGTTCTCTCGGATCATGCAAAATCTCAAAGGGTAGAACCTCTTGTTCGATCTAGTTCTAGGAAAATCAAAATTCCATTCTGTAATCTATTATAAAACCTCTTGTAAAAACTCGATTCTATCTAAGTTTTTATGTCTACACATACAAATATTAGCTATGTAATCACGAGAATAATTAAGAATGGAAAATATAATCACTATTTATTTAGGATATATTTGACTTTTTTGTAGAATTTGGTAGGCATGTCTATTTTTGTCATATATTGATCGCCCTAATTCTTGATCTGCATGGTGACTTTTCTTTTTTATGGTGTCGCGTTTGTTGTAGATATAAAGCACGGGAGAGCAGAATCTGTGATTTACTGCTACTTGTTTTTTTTTTTGATTGGCTACTGCAGCTTGTTATGGTGCTACCATAGATTTTTTTTAATTTTGTCGAACGTAACAATCCGTGGATTAACTATGATGCGAACCGTGAATTTTTTGATTTTTTCGAAACCGAAATGTAGATTTTTGGTCTGCACACAAATTATATTTTCTTGAACCGTAGACTTTTAATTCGGTTCTTCAATTCATACCAATCCGAACCCATCCAACGTTTACAACTCCTAGTGCAGTGATGGTCATTGATAACAGGGTTCACCAATGTTCCCTTAAAAATTGGAAGTTTATACTACAAAAACCATACAACATTCCGCTAGAGGAAAGGTACAGTTTCCAAAATGGAGTTCACAAGCTATGGGTCTATGCCGATGACAAGCCACATGAGCCCACTAGTCGTACCCAGCCACGCACCGAAATTCGCAATGGTACAATCTCTCTCTCTTAGTATTACTGTATTTTTGTTCTGCCCGATTGGGTTTCAATTAGATTACTTTAAAAAACCTTGAAGACAAGGCTCTTAAAAAGGCTCAAACTGAATACATAAAATCAGGATTTTATCAGCCGCCGAGCATCCTAAGGGTGCTCTACTCCTAATTCAGCCTTATGTTTGTAAACATTTTGTATCACCGCTTAATAGGATTGACTTTTATTCAGCGTACTATACAAAAGTAATATATTTTTTTAGACCGGAATCAAATCAGAATTTTGATTTGAGAAACCAATTTAATATCAGCATACAAATCATGCTGATATTTTTGTAGGGATTACACTATTCATCCGGCGTTTGGCAATTTGAAGGGTAAGCATTCGTGCCAAACAAGACATCCGGCGCAACCATAGCACAGATCCACGGCGCCGCCAAGGGTGCCACACTATAATCCTAAGGATCTACAATGGGGACGTGAGATGCCATAACCATGACCTAGTAGCCAGAAATCTGTATGATAAATGGTTCCAGGTTAACACTATCCACAATGTGGATAAGGGCAAGTGAAGGTGCTGCTTCAACCATGGACACAAAAGGTTTGGAGCGAAGGATAAAAAAAGGGGGGGCCCCTGGTGATATGTATTTTCTTATATGGAGTCAAGGTGGAAAGACATCAAAATACTCAAAAGGGGCAAGTGATAAAGCATGCCATTATATAAATATATATATATATATAATATATTTATATATAATATATATATATAATATATATAAAATAAATGAAGGTGATCAATAGTTAATTCATAATCCTAGATTATTGTACTATCTGTGATAAGCAATAATTATCGGTCTTCTAAGATAATCTTCACTAGATTGTACTATTTATCTGTGCTAATGTTTTATTCGAAGCATGTTAGTGTCAAATATTATAATTTTGACATCTCCGCTCCAATAATATATCATACTAATTTTTGGGTGCAATACATTATCGTGTGTACTTAATGAGTTCATTGCTTGTCATGATATCATTCAATCTTTTGGTCTCAATTCCTCGTTTTGTAATATTGAACGATTGTGTTTTACCGTCTTTGAAATGCTTAATTAATCCAAAGGAAAAAAATAAAACCTTGATATGAATGGAATTTAAGAAATGCTAGAGACTCAAAAAAATGTATCTAAAAACACAAGTGTATGGTGTGGATCAATTTTGGCATACCCAGAATGAATCTCGTTCATACACTTTTGTTCTTCTGGTACATTTTGAGCTAATTTTTAGGGTATCTTGAATTTTAGAGAAACTTAATATTCGTTTACCATATCTCTTGTTAGTTGTTAGTTGTTAGTTGTTAGCTAGGTTTTGTATTGATCCCATGATAATCTAATTAATATAGTTGTCCCACAGTCTACAGAACATGACAGGGAGAAGTTAATAGTTGACTACTACTATCATTAATTTGAGTTTTTTTTTCATAATATGTATGGCAAATGGTCAAACCGAGAGAAGGGTGATAAGGTTTTTGTAACTAAATTGTCTAATTAAATATTATAATTAAATCTGATCTTCCAAATTATTACTCTTTCATAAATGTTTGCATGATAAATATGAACAATAAATCGTATAACATGAGCAAGTATATATGCAATGCGAAAACTTAAAGGAGTTAAGGATAAGAGAGTGCAAACAATTAATAGTTGTTGGTCAATCTTTTGCCTACTCCACATCTCCAATCCTGTTTGAGATTCCAAATCTCAAACTAACAACTTACAACTTGCTGGTACTTGAAAACCTTTACACACTAGAGTGCATCTAGTCTTCTAGAGATTCTCTCTCTTTAAATAACAATCACTAAAGACTCTAGTCTTCAGAGAGCCTTCTCTTGAAATACAAAACATCACTCACTGGGGTCCTCTCAAGATAATAAATTTAATTTATAGGCAATGAAGCTCACAAATAACCATAGTATATGAATAAATACAAAGTAAGATCACTAGGTGTTTCCTCTCTTGATGATGATACAAATATAACTTAGATATAGTATTCAAGTGTTAAATAATAGAATGCAAAAATGAATAAAAATTATAGCACTTCCATCATTTTTTCACAATCTCAAGAGTTGTATTTATAGCCAAACTATCAAATCTTCATGTTAGAAAAAAAGTGATAGAGTCGTTGAAATTCAATCTGAGCCGTTGGATATTTAATTGGAGTGTCCAGATCTGTTTCTGGAACTTTCGATCGCCACTTTCAGTTGACTAAAATCGACTTCGGTCGACCGAACTTCGATTCGGTCGTGGTTTAACTGACAGACTAGGCTTCAGTAAAGGGGTCGTAACTTCTTTGTTACTTGAAATTTTTACACACTGTTTATTGCATTGAAAACTAGACTTTTGGGGTTTTAATTTAGACTCAATAATTTTTTCATTTGGACTTGTGAATTCTGAAATAATTCTATTTGAATTTGACTCGTTTTGAGTGCAGAATTTAGAGAAATTCAACTTGATAGAATATCACTCTTTTGATCATAACTTCTTCAATACTTGGAGTTTGATTTAGGGATGTCAACGGGGCGGGTTGGGGGCGGGTTGGGCCTCCCCCACCCCCGCCCTTTTATTAATCGAGTTGGGATTCCTCCCCCACCCCCGCCCCGTTTATCCAAAACTCACCCCCCCGCCCCGCCCCCGCCCGTTTAGTAATTTTTTGTAAATTATATATCATGTTTTCTTATCATAATTATTGGTATATATATATATATATAAAATAAGAATCTTATGATATATTATTTGGTTAAAAAATATTATTAATTTTATTTTTTTTATATATATCGGTAAATCGGGGCGGGTTTGGGGGTTGGATGAGGCTCCCCCGCCCCCGCAGCCCCCCCCCCGCCCCCCGTTTATTTAATCTGGTTTTAATTTTTTTTCCAACCCCGCCCTAAACGAGGCGGGGGCCCTCGACGGGTATCGTTTCTTTTCGGGTTAAATTGTCTCCCTAAGGTTTGGTCTTGCATGATACAGTTTCCATGGAAAGATAACTCCGAGTCTTAATCCATAAGACTCAAACCTTTATATATTTGGATCTCTGAATCTTAGATAATCCCATTTGAAATTCGGATCAATTTCTTATAAATGTTTCCGTTAAAGTTATTCTTTAGGCATTACTTAAACAATAAACTTGTGAGAAGTCAAAACAATTGACATGTATTTTGAATACTTATATCAATTTCATAGCACATATAAATCTTTATTTACTTGTGAGAATAGACGGAATGAATATTCAATAATAATTGTAATCTTGTTCTAAAAGCTCACTCTTATGGATTTGTGCACATTTAAGTACTTGGAATATGCAATATAAAAATAATATATGGCAGTAAAAATCACACTTTGAGCAAATTCTTATACATGAATAAGACTTGTGTGAATACTCGAATAGTTTCAAAATGAAGTGTATTCAAAATATGACCATGTATGGGTATTGTTGATCAAGGTTGTAAAAACAAGTGAGATATGCAATATTTTGTTGCTCCTCATTGTTTTGTAAACTAATTCCTATTACTTCAATAGTATAGGAACATCCATAATGTAGTATTAGTGAATAATCCAAAATTAACGCACAATTCCGTATAAATAAGGCTATGACATATAAGCTAAATATTAATGTGTGAGTGCATGGAAGGTCAAACTTATCAACATGGTTTCGCTAATTTACTTGTGCTTGGCAAATGGCAAATAAGTTAAACCATACTTAACTTTCGAAAACACGATTATTGCAAATAAGTGTAAACACATACTAAACGTTCGAAACACGATTTCAAATCGCAATATAATGCTATACAAAATATAGTATATTGATTTGAATACATGAAATCCCATTTTTAAGAGAATGAAACCCATAAGTATAAAATAATTTCTGACGTGCAATCAATTTTTTACTACATATGCCATTTACATGAGAGAGAACTTGAGCATGGTAGAGGCAAGTCTAAAATATAAGCAATTGATATAGCATATAGACATCTCAAGCATGATATTGTTCAATTAATGGATATATTGCAATATCAAGTAAAGCATGCAATTCAATGTATCACAATACACACCAAATCCAACCATATGTACAAATATATAAGTATAAGTACATAAATGGATAGATAATTTGTGCAGTATATTCCAACCCGACCTGTCCTGTGACGGCCATTGTGGGTTTTGCCAGCCCTAAGGTTGAGATTCCACTTTGAAAAGTCTTTCTGCTTCAAAAGACTTCGACCCAATGTCTATTAATGCCTTAAATATTTTCCCAAAAAACTACTCAAACTTGGCCGAATAATTTTTTTTCCGTATAATATTTTTAAGTGAATATTTCGAAAAGTTATTATGGCCAAGTTGTGCGAGTTTGTTTCTTTTTTAATGAACTTTTTAGACTGTTTTAATTTTAATTTTTAGTACTTTTTTACACCGTCTAGTTGGAATTTTCTTAATTTTTTTTATTTTTAGGGGGGGGGGGGGTTTAAAAATTAATATTTTTTGTTTTTTTAAAACTAAAAATCTTGTGTGAATTTAAATAAAAATCCTCTAAAGGCAGGTAATTTAGCTAATTTATCAATTAAAATAACATGAAATTTTTTATACCTCCAATTCCTCTTGTCAAAAAATAAAAAAAGTGCAAAATTTTGATCTAAAAGTTAACAATTTTTCACAAAACTAATAACAAAAAAAACTAAAGAAAAAAAATGAGAGAGAGAAAGAGTAGTGGCGAGAGAGAGGCAATGGGGTCAAGGATATTTTTCTTACGGGGACCGGGGGGAGGTTGGTTCAGGTGTAAAGCAACTCGCTTAGTCTAACTTCGCAATAAAATGTAATTTTTTGGGCTTAGTGATTTATTTTTCAAAGTTGGAGGTTAGAAAAGACTCTTCTCATTAAAAGAAACCAAAAAAGTATAAAATTTAATCAAACAGTAAAAAAATTACTGAAACAAAAAAACTTGAAAACTAAATCAACTATATAAAAAAACAAAGCAAAACTAGTTGAAACATAGGTTATAGTGGACCAAGGATGATGTAGATCTATAATCACAATAAGTTCAATTTTTAATTGGTCTAAACCTTCGCAATTAGGTTGAAGGCTATACTCACAAAGGCAGAGTAGTTAGTTTTTAGCAAGAACTGAAGATAAAGAAAGTCAACTGTCCCATTTAAAGATTGCAAATTAACAGACAAACTTGGGGGCCGAGCAGCTGCAATGCACACCTAAAAATACATGTCGTAACTTATAATTACATGAGTTGTAATATTTATGACAACAGATCGTAACAAAAAAAATTATAATTTTTCTTTATCAGAAAAAGTTATAACATTTACTACAATAATGCATAACCTATCCATAACTATTTTAAAATACATGTCCGTAACATTTATCCAACCAATTAATACACATTCATATAATCATACATACACGACAACCTTGTAAAATTTTATCATAACACCGGTGGTACATATTGTTTCCCAAAATGTTTACTCATGCTGGCAAGGTGTTGTACTATAATTTTTTCCCAAAAAGTTATAACATTACAATTTTTTACTTTTTTCTATTTTAAAAGTATAACAGAATTAGACACAGTTTATGCTTTTATTTATGGGCCAAAAATAAACTTACAAGCCGAAATAAAAATTTTTTTTAACTCTACATTTAACAAGAAATTCTAACAAAAGTTTAGATATATCAAAAATACCCGTGCTAAATGGCGTTGGTCCAAGAACAAAACTTATTTGATGGAGGAATTGTATTTTACTCCCCTGTGGCTAACTCCAACGACACATAACTCAATTATAGTTTAAAAACTTACACATAACCTCATAAAAAAAATTATGAAATTAAAACAACTAAAAAACTCAAATTTGACTAAATTTTCTAGTCCAAATTAGGCCTAAGTACTGCTTGAGATTGTTTTCAAAAAACATAAGCCAACTCAGAAGCTATTTTTTTTTCTTTTTACTTTACCTTGGAGTGAAATGCACTAAATGTCAAATATTGAATCAAGTCCACATTAATCATTGAAGTTACGTGTATTAGTAAAAGCAATTGAAAATGATTTTTTGAGAGAGAACAATTTCTACATGTAATGGGCCAAAATGAGTTTGGGTACTGGCTAGCTTAGGGCTCGTCGTGGGTTGTATTGCCTCATTTTGGACTTGTCTTTGGGACGAACGGGCTCAATCCATGAGAATTGGGCCCAAGGTAGATGTCCGTGTACGAGGCCCAGGAGGGACTGATTTGAGGGCGGTGTCCCTGAAATCGGTGGGAAGAGGCAGATCTAACGAGAAATCTTCTGCAACTAAGAAATATCTATTTTCTAAGTGGGATGAGGAGAATCGCGGTTGATCTCACTTGAAAAGCGCTGGATACGAGAGCAAGCGAATCGAAATTGGATTAGGATTAATGAGTTAGCAAATAAATAAAAGGAGGAATTATAGGTTCTTGGTATGCAATTACACCCCTAACTCTCAGCTTCTTATTCTCTTTCTTCATGCTCTTATCGTATAGGAGGATTTTCTCGGATAACTATGGACGGAAAACCTCAACGGGTGATGTGTTGTGGCTTGCCTAGACACCTAGACAAAGGAAAATGGCGAGTAGGGTAGCAGAAGGTCTTGATGTAGTAGATGAGATTTAACGCCTCACATGTATGAAACCAAAACTTTCGTTTCGGAATGGTACCGCCTGTCTTTTTCTGATGGCCACAAGAAAAAGAAAATGCAAACAATGAATAAATTTCACCTAACAATCACTATAATACCCAAGGCGTATAAATAGAGCAACTTTAGAGTTCTTAAAATGAATTTAATTGAGTAGGTTAATATAAAGGTATGCAGACAAGAAAAAAATAAAAATATTTAATTATTTACTGTGTGTATTGAGGAAAAAAATTTGAAGTCCTAAATCAAATGGCAAGTTTGTCATTTTTGCACAAATATTAGCTCTAGGAAAAAATCTTGATATTAATTCGTTTAAAAATAGCGAGATTAGTCTATTTTAAGATTCACAGGAGAGATGATGTTTTTGTTAAAAAACCTCAGTGGAAGGTGGTAAGTTGAAATTTATCCTAATTTTAACAATTAAAAACCTAAAATTATTAACATATCACAGATTTGAACTCTATTTATTAGCTCGCTTTTGTTGTAAGCTTGATGGCAGGATTCCTACCAAATCAATTGGAGAAATGACGTAGAGGTAAATGAGGGCCTGCATTTAAAAGCTCCTGTTCACCCATTTTGTTTCCCCAAAAAGCAAGTATGTTTCGATCAATTTCCGCACTTACTCTATCTTGAGTCTTGGATATGTCGTACCCAATTGTAGGGATTAAGACTTTTAAAAGGGCGCCAATTCATGCAATGTTATTTTTTCATTTGTTTTGGTGAGAATCACTGATTCCAGGAAGCTGAAAATTAATAAGGACAATCACAAGGAAAAGAGAGAGATTCTCTCTCGCAAATATTTAATATTATAAATCAAATTCAACCGAATAGCCCTAAGGCATACGTGTGGCATATAGCAAGAGCCAATGTGTTATTTTTTTTTTATTTGTTTTAGGTGAGAAAGTCAATGCAGGGAAGCTGACGAGATGAAAACTAAAAAGGACAATCTCAAAGTAATAAGGAAAAGCGATTGTCTCTCTCTAACACTCAATACTATTAATCAAATTCAACCAAATAGCCCTAAGGCTTACATGTGTTTATATAGAAGAGAAAATTCCTAAACCTATTAGGAAATAATAATGAAAAGAAAACTATAAATATAATGAAATAAAATAATAAATCTTCTAGAATAAGAAACTAATCAAAAAAAAAAAAAAAACTAAATCAACTCAAATATGAAAACCTACAAATTCTTAGCTATTAATAAATATAGGCTAATAGGTAAAAAGTTTAGGTTTAATTTATTAAAATAAAAAAATTTTAAATTTAATTTATTACCAAAATCAAATCCTGAGATTTTTCTTGCAATCTTCCCTTAATTTTAAGTTGAATGTATCTAAAATCTTGCATGGTACTAGATTAGGGGCTTGGGTTGTTTGACGGATTGATTCTGTAGCTAGATCGAGTCATTTTCATTCATTTTATTTATTTCACAATTATCTGCACACACTGTGTTAGCTGGCATGTGTGAGGAGTGGTAGGAATCGTCTGAGTAAAGTGAATGTGAATGAATGAATCTTTTTACTAATTATTAATAAATTATTTCAATTTCAGATTAAATAGCTTATATGTGGATTTGGATGGTGAACCGATATAGGGTAGAAATCATTACCTATAAAAAATTATTAAAACAAAATATTTGCAACAATCCCCTACCGTGGGAGATCGGAGGTTGTGTGTTCTCCAAGACAAAGCAGTGTGGCAACTAAATGCCAATAACAGACGAAAACACCTAAGGAACATTAATCAATTAATACAAGTTAGTAAATGTCCCATTTCATTATATCACGGATTGGAGACAAGGTCATGACTTCACTAATTTTAGACTGATCTTAACAAAACTAAATTGATTAGCAGCTGACTAGTGCAATGTAGAAGTGTTTAAAAAATATTTAGTAAAATTTTTTAAGTATTGAAATAATCTGATCAGTTAGGGGGAAAGATATTAGAAATTTCATGAGATAGGATTGTATACTTGTGAGAGAGGGTTGTCCTCTTTTATAGTGCACCTCGCACCTATGAGGAATTGCGCCGATTGCCATGTCAGCGACGTAGGCCGGCCACCCGATCATGCCCCTAGAGCGTGGCCCTGATAGCTATCTATTGTATTTATGGGAGTTTATACCCAAGCATGCAGGTGGCAAAGAAAGTATCTAGGTACGTTACCTATGACCGGAAACCTGGCCATAGCCATCTCAGGTGAAGATTACTTGAAGATTAGTTCATCGACCGAGCTCTCGCGCGAAGATGTAGACCAAACTTGCCCTAAGAAGTGAAGTCAGCGACGGCCAGTCGTCCTAAGCTTTGACCGAGAGGGAAGTAACATATTGTATCACCTCTTACAAATTGTCCATCAAACTCGCATGAGCTTCGAGCAACAAATGTACAGGTTATAGGAGTGCTTTGCCAAAGAACCTCGATTTGAGGCGCCCCGGAACAAGAGTCGATAGTGCTTACATTTGTCCTTTCACTCTCTTTATAGGCACACGCGTTAACATTTGGTTTGTTGGAAGCTGGTTAGGGCAGGGGTAGTTAAAAAATCAAAACCGAAGAG
>VIGQ01001318.1:0-14344 GCA_009663005.1 Actinidia chinensis | reverse complement strand
GTAACAATGGATTTTAAATTTGTAAAATTATTTTTTTTACGGCCTGAATTAAACTGAATGAAGTTCCCCGGGGATCAATTTGAAACACAAGTTAATTAGGCTTATTAGACAATGTTTTATGTTGTACATTGTCTATATCAACTTTGGTTTGAGTTTGATATTTTGTGTAATGATATGTATTAACTGTTTTGCATTTGTTTGTTTGTTAGTTCTAATAACAAATCAAAAAAAAAAATTTCTATTGACTATCGGGTTCAACTTCAGCTTCAAGTTAATTTAGGTATCACTTAGTCAAGGTCATTATGTTGTATTTGGCAATTTCAAATTCTACTGATTTGAACTTTGAGTAAAGTAATGTGCGAGAAAACCTATTTTGCATTTATTTTATTTGCGAGTGATTAATGATTTTAACGAAATACTTCCAAAACAATGTCTCCACCCTTTAAATATTCGATTAGTTACAATATTTTAAAATTTGTTATGTTTTTTTTTTGCCCCTAATTGACTTGAACGAAGTTCCTCGGGTTCAATTCAAGTTCAAGTTAATTAGGTAGTATTAGACAATGCCTTATGTCTGTACATTGTCTATATCAACTTTTGTTGAGTTGACTTTTTGGTAATATTATGTATTGACTGTTTTGCATTTGTTTTGTTTGCGAAGGACTAATGCGATTGAATATCGCAGTTTCATTTCAAGCTCAAGTTATTTAGGTAGTTATAGGCGATGTCATATGTTGTACTTGTCAATTTCAATTTATGGTGACTTGAATTTTTGAAGTAATGTGTAGTGACTATTTCGCATGTTTTATTTTGCAAGGATTAATGATTTGACTAAAAACTTCCCAAATATATGTATCACACATTTAAATATTGAGGTACGTTACAGTTGTTTTAAATTTTGTATATTTTTTTTTCAGCCCTAATTAACTGAATTGAAGTTTTCCGAGTCAATTTCAAGTTCAAGTATTAGGTGTTATAAGACAATGACTTATGTAACATTGTCTTTATAAACTTATGTTGAGTTGAATTTTTGTGTAATAAAAGTTATCGACTGTTTTGCCATTGGTTTGTTTGCGAGGTACTCATGCTATTGACTATCGAGTTCACTTAAGCTCAAGTTAATAGGTATATAGTCAATATCATAAGTTGTACTTTGTCAATTTCAAAATTATTGCGCTTGAATTTTGAGTAAGTAAATGCAGTAGTGACTATTCTGAAGTTTTATTTGCGAGAAATTAATGATTTTGACTAAGTACTCCCAAAATACATGTCTTCCACCTTTAAAATATTGAGGTAGCGTACACAAATTGTTTTTTAAATTTTGTATACTTTTTTGGCCTTAAATTAGACTTGAATTTGAGTTTCCCGGGTTTAATTTCAACTCAAGTTAATTAGGTGTTATTAGACAATGCCTTATGTGATAATTGTCTATATAAACTTGTGAGTTGAATTTTTGTGTAATATTACGTATTGACGGTTTTGCATTTGGTTTTGTTTTGCGAGTAATAATCTATTATATCGGGTTCAACTTCAAGCCCAGTTAATTAGGTATTATTAGTCAATGTCATATGTGTAACTTGTCAATTTCAAATGATACTGATGTAAATTATGAGTAGTGGCCGTAACTATTTTGCATTTATTTTGTTTTGCGAGGATTAATGATTGAACGAAATTACTTCCAAAAACAATGTTCTCACACCTTTAAATATAAGATACGTAACAATAATTTTAAATTTTGTTATGTTTTTTTTTCCCTAATGACTTGAACTTGGAAGTTTCGCGGGTTAAATTCAATTTCAAGGTAAATTAGATTTATTAGACAATGCCTTATGTTGTTTACATTGTCTACATCAACTTTTGTTGAGTTGAATTTTGTTGTTGTAATATATGTATTGACTGTTTGCATTATTGTATTTGCGAGGGAGTAAATGCTATTGACAATAGGGTTCAACTCAAGCTCAAAATATTTAGTATTATGTCGAATGTCATATGTTGGTACTTGTCAATTTCAATTTCTGGTGACTTGAATTTTGAGCTAATTGTAAGTGACTGTTTTGTATTTTTTGTTATTTGTTTTGTTTTTCGAGTATTAATAATTTTGACTGAGTATACTCCCAAAATACAGGTCTCCACACCTTTAAATATGTGAGGTACGTAACAATTGTTTTAAATTTTGTATGTTTTTTACGGCCTTAATTAACTTGAATTTGAAGTTCCCGGGTTAATTTCAAACTAAAGTTAATTAGGTCTTATTGAGACAATACTTTATGGGGTCCATTGTATATATCAACTGATGTTGAGTTGAATATTATTGTATATAATATGTATTGATTGTATTACATTTGTTTTGTTTGCGGAGAACTAATGCTATTGACTATCGGGTTCAACTTTAAGGCTCAAGTGATTTAGGTATTATTAGTCGAGGTCAGATGTTGTTACTTTGTCCAATTTCAATTTATGGTGACTTGAATTTTGAGTAGTAATGTGTAAGTGACTATTTTGCCATTGTTTTATTTGCGAGGATTAATGATTTTGATAAACTACTCCCAAAATACAGGGCGCCACACCGGGAAATATTGAGGTACGTAAAAATGTTTTAAATCTTAGATATTTTGTTTCAGGCCCTAATTAACTTGAATTTGAAGTTTCCCGAGTTCGATTTCAAGTTCAAGTATTTAGGTGGTTTTGACAATGCCTTATGTTATACAGTGGGGGCTGTATAACTTATTTTGATGAATTTTTTTGTGTAATCAAATGTATCGACTGTTTTTGCATTTGTTTTTGGGTTTTTTGCAGTACTAATGCTATTGACTATCGTTCAACAACTTCAAGCTCAAGGTAATTAGGTCATTATTAGTCAAGATCATAAGTTGTACTTTGTCCAATTCAAATTATGACGTACTTTGAGTGTTTTGAGTATGTGCAGTGACTATTTTGTCAATGTTTTATTTTGCGAGAATTAATGATTTTGACTAGTAACGCCTAAAATACATGGTCTTCCACACCTTTAAATATTGAGGTACTTAACATTGTTTTTAAATTTTGTATACTTTTTTTTCGGCCTAATTAACTTGACTGTGAAGTTTCCGGTTTAATTCAAACTCAGTTATTAGGTGTTTATTAGACAGGCCGTTTTATACATTGTCTAGATAACCTTGGTTGAGTTGCATTTTTTTTGTGTAGATTAGCTATTGACTGTTTGCATTTGTTTTGTTTTGGCAGTACAAGGCCTATTGATGATCGGGTGCAACTGCAAGCCCCAGTTAATTTTGGTATTATTGTTTAAGTCTATGTTTGTACTTTGCAATTTCAAATTATATTGATTTTGACTTATGAGTAATTGGCGTAACTATTTTGGCATGTATTTTGTTGTGCGAGGATTAAGGAGTGGAAACGAAATACTTCCACAACACATGTCTCCACCCTTTAAATATTAAGATACGAACAATATTTTAAATTTTGATGTTTTTTTTGGCCCTAATTGACTTGAACTTGAAGTTCGCGGTTCATGTCAATCTTCAAGTTAATTAGATAGTATTAACATGCCGGAGTTGTACTTGTCTCCATCACTTTTGGTTGAGTTTGAATTTTTTGTGTCATATTCTGTATTGACTGTTTTGCTTTATTTTATTTGCGAGGAGTAAATGCTATTGACTATAGGTTCACTTCAAGCTCAAATTATTTAAGGGTATTATTGGGTCGATGTCCATATGTTTGTACTTTTGTCATTTCAATTTATGGTGCTTGATTTTGAGATGTGTAGTGGTACTGTTTTGGAATTTGTTTTGTTTTCCGAGTATTAATATTTTTGACTGAGTACTCCCAAAGACAGGTCTCACACCTTTAATAGGGAGGGAAGTAACAAGTGTTTTAAATTTTGTATGTTTTTTTTATCGGCCTTAATTACTTGAATTTGAAATTCCCCGTGTGTTCATTTTCAAACTCAAGTTAATTAGTCTTTTATTAGACAATACTTTTATATGTCCATTGTCTATATCAACTTATTGTGGTGGGGTAAGGGTACTGTAATATATGTATTGATTGTTTTTACATTTGTTTTGGTTTTGCGGTACTATGCTATTGACTATCGGGTTCACTTCAGCTCAAGTAATTCGTATCCTTAGTCAATATCATTTGTGCACTTTTGTGTAATTTCAAATACTGATTTGAAAGGGGGAGTACTGTGAGTAACTGTTTTGCATTTATTTTGTATTGCGAGGATTAATGATTTTGGACGAAATACTTAGAAAATAACCTGTCCCACCCTTTATATTAAGGTACTAACACTAATTTTAATCTTGATGTTTTTTTTTGCCCGAATTGACATAACGGGAGGGTCCCAGGGTTATTTCAAGCTCAAGTTACATTTGGTATTATTAGACAATACCTTATGTTGTTACAGTCTAATCAACTTTTTTGGTTGATCTGAATTTTTGTGTAATATATTATTTGACTGTTTTGTCTTTGTTGTGGTTTTACGAGACGAGGCTATTGACTATCTCGTTCAATCTTTAAACTCAGTTAAGTTAGGTATTATAGTCGATGTCTATGTTGTACTTTGTCAATTTCAATTTCATGGTGACTTGAATTTTTGAGTAATGTGTATGTGACTATTTGCATGGGTGATTTTTCGAGGATTACTGATTTTGACGAAGTACTCCCAATATATGTCTCCACACATTTAAATATCGATTTACGTTAACAGTGTGTTTTAAATGTTGTATATTTTTTTTTCAGCCGTAATTACTTGAATTGAAGTGTTTCCGAGTTGTGCAGTGCAAGGCAAGTTAATTAGGTTTTATCAGAACATGTCCTTATGTTTACCTTGTCTATATAAACTTTTTGAGTGGAATTTTCGTGTAATAACCTGTATTGACTTTTTGCCTTGTTTTGTGTTTTGGGCGAGGAGAATGCCTATTGGACTATCGGTTCAACTTCAGCTCAAAGTTAATTCGGTATAATTAGTCAATATCATTTGGTGCACTTGTTAATTTCAATCCTGATTTGAACTTTTGATATTTGGAGTAACGTTTTGCTTTAGTGGGTCTTGCGGGATTTAATGATTTTGACGAAATACTTAGACAATACATGCTCCACCCTTTAAATATTAAGGTACGTAACAATAATTTTAAATCTGTATGTTTTTTTTTGGGCCCTACTTGACCTGAACTTGAGTTCCCGGGTTTTAATTTCAACTCACGTTAATTTGGTATTATTAGCCAATACCTTATGTTGTACATGTTCCTATATCAACTTTTGTTGATGGAAGGTGTTGTGTAATATTTATGTATTGACTGTTTTGCATTTGTTTTATTTTGCGAGAACTAATGCTTTGCTATCGGGTTTTCAACTTCAAGCCACGTTATTTATGTATTATTAGTCAATATCTAGTGTGTACTTGTCAATTTTTATTTAGGTGAACTTGAATTTTTGAGTATTGTGTAAGTGACTTTTTTTGCATTGTTTTATTTTGCGAGAATTAATGATTTTGACTAACTACTCCCAAAATACATGCGCCACCCCGTGTAAAGAGGTGAGGGTGCGTATAAATTATTTTAAATTTTTAGATATTTTTTTCAGCCCAATTACTTGAATTTGAAGTTCCCGAGTTCAATTTCAAGTTCAAGTGAAATTATGTTGTTTATTAGAAAATGCCTTAGGTTTTCATTGTCCCTTTATGAAACTTATTTTTCGTGGTTGAAAAAATTTTTGGTGTAATAAAATGTATCTGACTGTTTTGCATTTGTGTTGTGTTTTGCGAGTACTAATGCTATTGACTATCGAGTCAACCCCCCCCCCTTTCAAGCTCACTTAATTAGTTATTATTAGTCAATATCATATTGTACTTTGTCAATTTCAAATTATGATCCTTGATTGGTGAGTAATGGCCATGACGTTTTGCAATGTTTTATTTGGCGGAATTATGTTTTTGACTAAGTACTCCAATACATTTCTTCAACCTTTAAATTTGAGGTACGTCACAATTGTTTTAAATTTTGTATACTTTTGTGCGGGGCCCTTAATTAACTTGAATTTGAAGTTCCCGGGTTTTAATTTCAAACTCAGTAATTAGGTGTTATTAGGACAATGCTTATGTTATACATTGGTCTATCTTAAACTTTGGTGGGTTGAATTTTTGTGTAAGAGGAGGGAGGGGAACTGTTTTTTTGCATTTGTTTTGTTTTGCGAGTACTAGCTCTTGATTATCTTGTTCAACTTTCAAGCCCAAGTTAATTAGGCATTATTATTCAATGTCATATGTTGTACGGTGTCAATTTGCAAATTAAAGACGGATTTTGAACTTATTAGTAATATGGCGGAACTATTTTGCATTTCTTTTGTTTGCGATATTAATGATTTTAACGAAATACTTCCAAAACACATGTCTCCACCCTTTAAATATTAATAACGTAACCATAAGTGGTAATTTTGTATGTTGGTTGGTTGGTCCTATTGACCTTGACTTGAAGTTTCGCGGGGAAGGGGGGGGGTTCAATTTCAATTTTCAAGTTAATTAGATATTTTAGACAATGCTTATGTTGTACCATTGGTCTACGCAACTTTTGTTGAGTTGAAGGGGGGGGTAAGATTATGTATTTGAACTGTTTTTCATTTATTTTTTTTTGCGAGGAGTAATGCTATTGACTATATTGTTTAAAAAAAAAAAAAAAAAACAACTTCAGCTCAAATTATTTAGGTCTTATTTGGTCGATTGTCATATGTGGACTTTGTCATGTTCATTAAGGAGGGGACTTGAATTTTTGATAATGTTATGAATGTTTCGTTTTGTTTTGTTTTCTCGAGTAGTAATAATTTTGACTGAGTACTCCCAAAATACATGTCCTCCACACCTGTATAGAGGGGACGAACAATTGTTTTTAAATTGTGTATACTCTTTTTTAGCCTTAAGTACTGAATTTGCAGTTTTCCGTTCTCATCTCAAGCTCAGTTAATTAGGTGTTGTTAGACAAAACCTTATGTAGACATTGTGCGATAGAACTTATGTTTGAGTTTGAATTTTTTGTCACAATTTATTGACTGTTTTGCATTGTTTGTTTTTTGCGAGTGCTAATGCTATGACTTTCGGGTTCATTCAGCTCACGTTAATTAGGGTTATATTAGGCAATGTCATATGTTGTCCTGGTGGGCAAGGTTCAATTAATACTGATTTCACTTTTGAGCAATGTAACTAACTGTTTTGCATTTATTTGTGTTTTGTGGCGAGGTTAATGATTTTGACGAAATCTTCCAAAATACTGTCTCCACCCTTTTAAATATTAAGGGACGTCAGAAGGTTTTTAAAGGTTGTATGTTTTTTTTTCGGCCCTAATTGACTGAACTTGAAGTTCCCCGGGTTCAATTTCACTCATGTTAATTAGGTATTATTAGACAATGCCTTATGTTGTACATTGTCTCTCTCAACTTATGTTGAGTTGAATTTTTGTTTAAAAAAAAAAAAAAACAAAAAAAATTGGTAATATTAATGTATTGACTGTTTTGCATTTGTTTTGTTTTGGCGAGACTAATTATTAAACTACGGTTTCAACTGCAAGCCGCAAGTTAATTAGGTATGTATTAAGTCAATGTCATAATTTGTACTTGGTCATTTTCAAATTATATGACTTGACATTTTTGCAAAAATTTTAATGTTTGTCACTATTTGCATTGTTTTATTTTGCGAGGATTAAGGATTTTGACGAAGGTACTCCCAAATACATTGCCTCCCCCCTTAATATGAGGTACGTAACATTGTTTGAATTTTGTATACTCTTTTTTAGCCTTAATGACTTTAATTTGCAGTTTTTTCCGTTCTCATTTCAAGCTCAAGTTTACTTAGGTGTTGTAGACAAAACCTTATGTTGAGACACTGTCTATATAAACTTATGGGGAGTGGAAAGTTTTTGTGTAAACACAATGTATTGACTGTTTGCATTTGTGTGTTTTGCTAGTGTCTAATGCTATTGACTTTCGGTTCACTTCAACTCCAGTTATTAGTATTATTCGTCAATGTCATATGTTGTCCTGGGGCAAGGTCAAAAGTATACTAATTTCAACTTTGAGCAATGTGAACGAACTGTTTTTGCATTTATTTGTTTGCGGATTAATGATGTTGGACGAAATAACTTTCCAAAATACATTCTCCACCCTTTAAATATTATGTACTTAAGGAATAGTTTGTAAATTGTGGGAGGTTTTTTTTCGGCCCTAATGACTTGAACTTAAGTTTCCCCGGTTCAATTTCAAGCTCAAGTTAAGTTATGTATTATTAGACAATGCCTTATGTTGTACCGTGTCTATATCAACTTTTGGTGAGTTGAATTTTGGTGTGAGAGTATGTTATTGACTGTTCTGCATTTGTTTTGTTTTGCGGTACTAATGCTATTAACTATCGGGTTCCACTCAGCTCAAGTTTAATTAGGTCATTATTAGTCAATGTCATAGTTGTACTTTGTCATTTTCAAATTATGAGGATAACGTGATTTTTAAGTAATGGTGTAGTGACTATTTTGCATTGTTTTATTTTGCGAAATTCAATGAATTTTGACTAAGTACTCCCCAAAATACATGTCCCACCCTTTAAATATTGAGGGACGTAACAAGTGGTTTTTAAAAGGGGGGGAGACGCTTTTTTCGCCTTAATAACTTGAATTTGCGGTTTCCGTTCTCAATTTCACAGCTCAAGTAATTAGGTGTTGTTAGAAAACCTTATGTTTATACAGTGTCTATATAACGTGGTTGAGTTGAATGTGTTAGGAATGTGTAGTGCTATGGCTTTCGGGTTCAACTTCAATCTCAAGTTAATTAGGTATTATTAGTCAATGTCATATCTTGGTCCTTTGACCCGCAAAGTTGCAAATTTATACTGATTTGAACTTTTGAGCAATGTGAATAACTGTTTTGGCATTTATTTTGTTTGCGAGGAATTAATGATTTTGGACGAAATACCTCGAAAAGACAGGGCCTCCACCCTTTAAATATAAGGTACGTAAGACTAGTTTTAAATTTTGTATTTTTTTTTCGGCCCTAATGACTTGAACTTGAAGTTTTCCCGCGGGTTCAATTTCAAGCTCAGTTAATTAGGTATTATGTAGAACAATGCCTTAGTTGGACATTGTCTATATCAACTTTTGTTGATTGAATTTTTGTGTACTTATTATTATTGATGCTTTGCATTTGTTGTGTTTTGCGAGTACTAATTGTTATTACGAATCGGGTTCAACTTCAAGCTCACGTTAAGGAGGTATTATTAGTCCAAGAGAATAATGTAACTTTGCAATTTCAAATTAGATGACTGATTTTTGAGTAATTGCAGTGCCTATTTTGGCAATGTTTATTGTGCGAGATTATTGATTTTGACTAATATCCTAAAATCCTGTTCGTCACACCTGGAATTATTGAGGTCCGTACAATTGTTTTAAATTTTGTATACTTTTTTTCGGCCTTAATTAACTTGAATTTGAAGTTTTCCCGGTTTAATTTCAAACTCAAGTAATTAGGGTGGTTTAACAAGGCCTTATGGGAGACATTGGTCTCATATAAACTTTGTTGATTGAATTTTTGTGTAATATTATGGTATGACTGTTTTGCATTGTTTTGTTTTGGCGATTACTAATGCTATGATTAATCGGGTCAACGTCAAGCCCAAGGGAAAGTAGGGAATTATTAGTCAATGGCATATGTTGTACTTTGTCAATTTGAAATTATAACTGATTTGAACTTATGAAGTAATATGGCGTAACTATTTTTGCATGTTATTTTGTTTTGTCGGGATTAATGGACATTTTAACGAATACTTCCAACACATGTCTCCACCCTTTAAATATTAAGATACGTCCAATTGTTTTAAATTTTGTATACTCTTTTTTATGCCTTAATTAACTTGAATTGTCATTTTTCCGTTCTCAATTCACTCGAAGTTAATTAGGTTTGTTATTGGACAACCTTATGTGATATTGTGGCTGGGTTATTTTGCGAGGATTAATGATTTTGACCGAATACCTCCAAAAATACATGTCTCAACCCTTTAAATATTTAGGTACGTAACCATTTGTTTAAATTTTGTATGTTTTTTTACGGCCTTAATTAACTTGAATTTGAAGTTCACCGGTGGAATTTCAACTCAAGTTAATTAGGTGCTGAGGAGAAAGACGTTATGTTGTACTTGTCCTATATCACTTATGTTTTAGTTGAATATTTGTGTAATAATATGTGTATTGATTGTTTTGCTTTGTTTTTGTTTTGCGAGTTCTAATACTATTGACTATCGGGTTCAACTTCAAGCTCAAGTTAATTGGGATCACTATCAAGGGTCATATGGGGACGGGTGTCCAGTTTCAAATTATAACTGATTGAACTGATGAGTAATATGGCTACTATTTTGCATTTATTTTGTTTGCTAGGATTAATGATTTTAACGAAACTGCCAAAACACATGTTCACCCTTTTAAATATTAAAGAACGGACAATAAGTTGGAAATGGTTGGATGTTTTTTTTTGCCCTAGTTTGACTTGAACTTGAAGTTTCGCGGGGTTCAATTTCAATTTCAAGTTAATTAGATATTATTAGACAATGCCCTTATGTTTACATTTTCCTACATCACTTTGTTGGGAGTTGAAGGTTTGTGTAATGTAGGGATGGACTTTTTGCATTTATTTTAAATTTGCGAGGAGTAAATCTATGGACTATAGGGTTTCAACTGCAAACTCAAATATGGGGGGGAGGGGGGGTTAGGTATTTATTTGTCGTGTCATATGTTGTACTTTGTCAATTGCAATTGAGGGACGGATTTTGAGTAATGTGTAGTGAATGTTTCGTATTTGTTTGTTTTTCCGAGTATTAATAATTTTTGACTGATTACTTTCCCAAAATCCCCTGTCCTCCACACCTTTAAATATTGAGGTACTTAACAAATTGTTTTTAAATTTTGTATATCTTTTTAAGCCTTAATTAACTTGAATTTGCAGTTTTCCGTTCTCAATTTCAAGCTAAAGTTAATTAGGGTTGTTAAGACAAAACCTTCTGTTATCTTTTGCGTTGTTTTATTTTGCGAGATTAATGATTTTGACGAATCCCCTCCAAAATACATGTCTCAACCCTTTACAATAATTAGAGGTACGGAATCAATTGTTTAAAGTTTTGTATGTTTTTTTAAACAGCCTTAATTAACTTGATTTGAAGTTCACCCGTGTTTAATTTCAACTCAAGTTAATTAGGTCTTATTAGACAATACTTTTATGTTGTACATTGTCTATATGCACTATGTTTGAGTTGAATATTTGTGTATAATATGTATTGCTTGTTTTGCATTTGTTTGTTTGGCGAGTTTCTAATACTATTGACTATCGGGTTCAACTTCAAGCTCAAGTTAATTGGGTTCAACACTAGTCGCTGTCATATGTTGTACTTTGTCAGTTTCAAATTATACTGTTTGAACTTTGGAGTAATGTGGAGTAACTGTTTTTTGCATTTATTTTGTTTTTGGCGAGGATTAATGATTTTGACGAAATCTTTCGAAATACATGTCTCCACCATTAAAATATTAAAGTACGTAACCATCATTTTAAATTTTGTATGTTTTTTTTTGACCCTAATTGAACTTAAACTTGAAGGTTCTGCGGTTCAATTTCAAGGTCAGTTACTTAGTTTATTAGACAATGCCTGATGGTGTATAACAATTGTCCCCCTATAAAATAAAAAAAAAAACAAAATAAAAAAACGATAAAAAAAAAAATAATATAAAACGAATCAACTTTTGGTTGAGTTGCATTTTTGTGTAATATTATGTAATTGACTGTTTTTGCATTTGTTTTTGTTTTTGCGAGGACTAATGCTATGACTAGCGGGTTCACGTCAAGCTCAAGTTATTTAGGTATTAGTAGTCAGATGTCATATGTTTGTACTTGTCAATTTCAATTTATGGTGACTTGACATTTTTTGAGGAAGGTATGGGACTATTTTGCATTATTTTATTTTGGAGGAGGATTAATTATTTCGACTCAGTACTCCCAAAATACATGTTGTATTCACACTTTAATATTGAACGGGTAAGCTAACAAGTGTTTTAAAAAATTGGTATATTTTTTACGGCCTTAATTAACTGAATTTGAAGTCCCGGATCATTGAAAACTTAAGTTAATTAGGTTTATTAGGACAATGCTTATGTTGTAAATTGTCGATATCAACTATGTTGAGTTGAATATTAGTGGTAATGATATGTATTAACTGTTTGGCATTTGTTTGTTTGGCTAGTTTCTAATTCTATTTGATTATCGGGTTCAACTTCAGAGCTCAAGTTAATTAGGTATCACTAGTCAATGTCATGTTGTATTTTGTCAATTTCAAATTTATACTGATTTGAACTTTTGAGTAATGTGGAGCAACCTATTTGCATTTATTATTTGCGAGGATTAATGATTTTAACGAATACTTCCCAAAAAACACATGTATCTCTCACCCTTTAAATATTAAGATAGTAACAATAATTGTAATTTGTTGTATGTTTTTTTTAGCCCTAATGACTTGAATTGAAGTTTCTCGGGTTCAATTTCAAGGGTCAAGTTAATTAGGTATTATAGAAAATGACCTTATGTGTAACATGTCTATATCAACTTTTGTGAGTTGAATTTGTGTAATATTATGTATTGACTGCTTTGCATTTGTTTTGTTTTGACGAGTATAATACTATTAACTACGGGTTCAATTCAAGCTAAAGGTAATTAGGTATTATTAGTCAAGTCATAAGTTGTTGGTACTTTGTAAATTTCAAATTATGATGACTTGAATTTTTTTAAGTAAGTGTAGTGACCTTATTTCATGTGTTTTATTTGCGAAGAAGTAGTGTATAATGATTTACTAAGGACTCCCAAAATACATGGCTCCCCCCTTTAAATATTGACGGTACGTAACAATTGTTTTTAAATTTGTATACGTCTTTTTAGCCTTAATTTAACTTAATTTGCAAGTTTTCCATTCTCAATTTCAAGCTCATGTTAATTAGGTGGTGTTAGACAAAGCCTTATGTTATACCAGTGTCTAATAAACTTATGTTGAGTTGGAATTTTTGTGTTGTAACAAAAATATATTGACTGTTTGCTGTGTTTTGTTTTGCGACGTGCTAATGCTATGACTTTCGGCGGGTTCAACTTCAAAGCTCAAGTAATAAGGTACTTATTAGTCAATGTCATAAGTTGTACTCGTCAATTTTAATTATGAGGACTTGAATTTTTAAGTGATAAGGTAGATGTAGTGGACTATTTTGCTTATTTTATTTTGCGAGGATTAATGATTTTGACTAAGTAATCCCAAAAACAGTCTCACCCTTTAAATATTGAGGTACGTAAACAATGTTTTAAATTTTGTATACCTCTTTTTAGCCTTAATAACTTGGAATTTGGCAGTTTCCGTTACAATTTAAGCTCAAGTTAATTGGTGTTAAAAGACAAAGCCTTATGTTATTACATTGTCTATATAAACTTATGTTGAGTTGAATTTTTGTGTGTGTGACCAAAATGTGTTGACTGTTTTGCATTTGTTGTTGTTTGCGAGTGTTAGTGCTAATGCGATTGACTTTCGGTTTCAACTCAAGCTCAAGTAATTAGGTATTATTGTCAATGTCATATGGGTCCTTTGTCAATTTCAATTATAATGATTTGAACTTTTGAGCAATGGAAGTAACTGTTTACATTATTTTGTTTTGCGAGGATTATGATTTTGACGAAAAATACTTCCAAAATACATGGTCTCCACATTTTAAATATTAAGGTTCACGTAAGAATAGTTTAAATTTGTATGTTTTTTTTTCGGGCCATAATGACTGAACTTGAAGTTCCCCGGGTTCTGGTTCAATTTCTAGCTCAAGTTAATTAGTGATTATTAGACCAATGCCTTATGTTTGTACATTGTCATATCAACTTTTGTTGAGTTGAATTTTGTGTTTGTTTGTAAATATGTATTGCCTGGTTTTGCATTTGTTTTGTTTTGCGGAGTACTAATGCTATTAAACTATCAGGGTTCAACTTCAAGGCTCAAGTAATGAGGTATATTAGTCAATGTATAAGTTGTACTTTGGCAATTTCCAATTATTGATGACTTGAATTTTTAAGTAATGTGTAGTGACTAATTTTGCATGTTTTATTTCTGCGGAGGATTAATGATTTTGACTAAGGACTCCAAAAATACAGTGTCTCACCCTTTAAATATTGAGATACGTAACAATGTTTTAAAATTTGTATACTCTTTTTTAGCCTTAATTAACTGAATTCTTTTTGCAGTTTCCGTTCTCAATTTCAAGTCATTGTTAATTAGGTGTTGTAGACAAAGCTTATTTTATACATTGTCTATAGA
>VIGQ01001316.1:20000-46673 GCA_009663005.1 Actinidia chinensis | reverse complement strand
TTCCCTAATACACCAGCAACACCCCTCCGTTGGATCCAACTAATTTAATTCTCGGGGTTAACACCATCTTATCTTTCCATCCTCGTAAATAATTGAAGCCAATAACGAAAATTTCTCACTTTTTGATATCTCATTTTTAAGAATTTTAAAATTCTTTGCTATTAGTATCTTCTCCTATTATTAATATGTACCATAACGTCACTAAATGACCTAAATAAATAAAAACCAAAAGGAAAAAGGAATTACACATAATGTGCTAAAATGATATACTTCAATCACTGACCCAAACGCACTGTTGGAAATTGCCCCAAACTGAATCTTAAGCTATCCAACCCCCCTCTCACACGTGCAATCCCGTCTAGCACGTGAATGCAAATCCATTAAAGAAGAAGAAGAATGGGTAGAAAATGCATAAAAGTGACTAGCACTTGAGACCTCCAAAATCAGCTCTGAACCATGTTAATTCACCAATTATTCCAAAGCCTAATGTTAGATACTGGATGCAATAACGTTATCCAATATCCAGCCCTATCTACCAAAAACACCTGACATGAGTCCTTTGCATTCAAGTCATGAACTGCCAAAGCAATCGATAAAACACAAATAACACAACACACAAGCGCGATTTACCATTACTTCTCACGAGTCAGAATTATTAGCCTAGAACGCCAAGCTCATAACAAAAAGGACGACCAAATCCTATAATTAGATTTCCCAACTTTTTTTAAAAGATACTAACTAACACAATTCTTTGGCTTATTACCCATTGTCATATTTTGAGCACTTCCATCGTTGAACAACAATTCTATCAATGGGAACGAAATCCCCTATGACATAGAACCAAATTTGAGAAATTCACCCTTAGGGACGTTGCTGAGGACCTTGACTTGCTTTGTTTTCCTTCTCAAGGTTATTCCTAGGTCCAATTCTATCTTGATCAAAATTTAGAGATGTATAAGCTTCAAACAACGTTATTACTGACAATAGGTTTACCGTAAAAGACTAGAAGAGGTATAATCCTCAATAATATGGGATTCATTCTAACCGAAAAGAGAGAGAGATTTTGATATTCAAATCTTCCTGTAATGTATGAGACATCTCGTCCTATTCTGTTTTAGATGCATAATTGAGCTGAACAGAGAGTTTTCCATTCTTTATTGAATTGAAGGAAAAGAAAAAGAGGCCGGGACGGACTTTATGAGCCCAGTCCATTACCATGCTGTAATATTTGAAAAAATGGCACTTGCTACACATAATATACTGCAAAAGACTAATTTTGGACAAAAATATATCAGACAAATAATGACAATGAAATGAAAGCCACTTGAACAACACATTATGCATAACGTCCAACCTTAAACCACATCTAAAAGATAAAACAATACCATTCTAAGCTATGGAATTCTGAAAGCAATGTTGAACGGAGGGAAGGGAATAGAATACTTGATCAGAAACCAGTAGCATCTGGTTCCACTGTCTCCACAACACTGCAAGTCTTCTTCCTCACTGATCACCGAGTGACCCTGTGATCGTTCCAGCCGAAATTAAAATTTTTTGGCCCCAAAGATGTTCAACAGCTATAAAGATATAAGACAATATTCTGGTAACCTTGTTCTCTATAGCTTGTTCGCTAGTGTTATCCTCCTTCCCAACAGAAACTGCAGAAAAGAGAAGCAAGATTCCTGGCAACCTCAACCCGCTGTTTTAATGACTCTGGGGAACTAGGCCTTGCCGCAAGCTACATTAAAGAAACTTTATCAAACAAGCACCAATCACATTTAGCCACCTAGATATCAACAAATGAATACGACAAACCTTTGCCAATGCTCAACGACAACGAGTAGTATGAAGTTCAGAAATTATCGGAATCATTAATCTATGTTTTGAATGAGGAAATGGCAAACTCAGTAGCCAGCCTCTGCACATTATAGCCACGAAATTTTACTTACTTTTCCACCGTGGAAATTTCCGCATCAGATAACTCAAGGCTGAATGCTAAGGAAATGAAGCGAATTAACCCCCATCAGCCCAATATGAGTTTGAAAGAAGTACTGAAATATTACCAACAGTGAGAGACAAATTAGTTAATTACATTGAGCTAGATAATTGAAAGTCTAGAAAGTTAAACCAACACCTATGAAGTTGAGCTGACTAGCTTTCCATGTCCTCATAGACAATATCCAATGGTTGATGGTGAATTCCATGTTGTCCTACCTGATGAATAAACGTTCCGGGTTGCTTTCGCTATTGCGAATTAACACCTCGTGATGTGCCAAACTGACGGTGAGCATTTGGACCAACTACTTGGGCATTTGAGATATGCTTTTCTGATTCGCTAGGTAACCGAACAAAATCCTCGTGGACGAAAAAACTAAAAAGACAAAATACAAAAAGAATTATGTAATCAACAATACCATACCTCAGCACCACATCTTGAAAATAAAATCGAAACTTTTGCGGTGATGGGCTTGTTGCCACAAAGGAGCATAAAAACTTTAGTACAGGCTAAACTACTAAATTACCCAAAAAAAGTCTAAAAAACAACTACAATCATGTAGTGGGGTAGCAAATTTCCACATACATAAGCACGCACCACCTTACACATGCACATACACCCATTAAGCATACAACGTCAAACGACTAAGTTAATTTGGAAACAATTTTGCAATTGGGGGTATCCACCCACCCCAATCCAGCTGTTTCGGACCGTTTTTCCGTTCTATCTGTTTTTTCTGGAAATCCCTAGTCCCATCCAACCATTAGCCTAAAAGTTTACAGTTGAAACCCATTAAACCATTTATTTTTTCCGGATAAGACGTGTTAAATAACAATTTATAAAACCTTAAAGGAATATGAACGGTCCTGCTTTTATATTAAGTTTCCCCAAAATTCGTGAAGGAATGTTTTCACATGCACAGAAGATAACGTGTTCGTCCACACTTTTTTGGCGCATCTAAATCAAACACTCTCATAAGTCAAAAGTACCATGAGGTTAAATCAATTGTACATATATATATTCTTTATAGAGAACCTACATCTTTAAAGAAAAAGGTGAAATCTGCACTTTGTAGTGTGATTCATGCTATTTCCCTCTTGCGATGAATGATTCATCACCTCTCCTTCTCATCTACACGTTGTACCAATATTTCCCACAGTTCCCTAGCAAGTTTCTCGATCTACCCAAAGAGACAAAAGAAATGCATCCAAACCAAACTAGGGCAAGAATAGACCCTCTTAGCCAAACAAAAAATGGTTGGAGGGCTTATTTTCTATAAAACTTCATTGTCTCATTCCGCAAACAACCCACAAGGCAAAATGAGTAACCTTGCATGCTTCCTAAATACTCCTTCTGGACCACCTCTCTTCAAGGTAAATAATTTTCTTCCAAACAAGGCATCCCCCACTCCAGCAAAACCGAGAACATCATACACCACACACTTTCCAACATATCGGCAATGTGAGTGTTTTATCCCACTTTTTAGAGTCGGTTACTGGGAAGATTGGGGTTATAACCCCGATGTGGCTATTCCTTTGATTGGAACAAGCTCATTACTTGAGTATCATTGCCAAATCAGGGATACTACTATGTCCCCATTAGGGGTATTGTAGTGCAGCTCCCATACAAGGTGTGGGTCCCCTGCCAAGGCTCCAGATTTTGGGGGAGATGAACCAGTTTGAGATCATGCTTCATGTGTTGAACCCCCAATGGTCATGGTACCAGAAGGCTCTGGCCTTTGTAAAGCGTATGCATGTACCCAAAATGGGTACCAATATGGAAATACCTTTTAACTGTGGAACCATCAAGACTTGGAACTAAGCACAGCTAATAATCCACAGAAGAGCCACTCCAAACCAGTACCTGCCACCAAATGTCTCCACACGTCCATCTCCAATCGTGAGAGCTCTTCTAGAAATAAATGTCCACCCCACACCCGTATCAAATAACATTCAGGGTGCTAGGTCACCAATTATCAAGGTTAACCCGCTATAAATATATACCCAAGCATGTCAATGAAAATATTCATAATCTTCCCGACATTAAACCCTTGATGGTGACGTAGCGATGTAAAAATCCCCACATAGGGACCGTAAAATCCAAAAAGGGAGAACAATGTAAACAGGAAAAAGGCAAAATTTTAAGGAGATCCCTTGGACTAACCGACTAATGATGTATACCTAAGCTATGCATGGGTTCTATCCCACAATGGGCATGTACCCGAAAGCTCTGGCCTTTTGTAAGCAGATGTTCGGTAACCCAAAATGTGACCAATATGGAAATACCTTTTATTGGGAATCAGCAGACTTGGAAATAAGCCAACACGAATTTAATCCACAAGAGAGCCACTCCAAACCACAATATCTTCCACAAAATGTCTCCACACTGTCCATCTCCTTATCCTAGAGAGCTCTTCTAGAAATATTTCCACAACACACCACACCCGATCAATAACTTCAGGGTGCTAGAAGATCACCACCAAATTGAATCAAAGGTTTAACCCCGCTAGAAAATATACCCAGCCTGTCTATGAAAATATTCCACCATCTTTCCTTACATTAACCCGTGATGGAGTAGCGATGTAAAAATCCCCACATATGGACAAGTAAAATCCAAAAGGGAAGAACACTGTAAAACAGGAAAAGGACAAAAATTTAGACGGATACCTTGGGACTAACCGACTAAGGAGGTATACCTAATCTATTCAACAACATACCCGGCCACTTAAGCTTCCGAATTCATATTGTAATCCTATAAAGTTCAAACATCATCAATGGTCATTAGTCACATCAAGAATCCAGCCAAAAAAGGCATCCTAGTTATTTCTTTCTCTAGCATTCTAGTTATAATCAAGATTTAATGATAAGTGCACCACAATTACATTCCTCTCTTCAAACATATTGCCATTTTCAACTCAATCTCTTCCCAAATCTGTTATTACCACCCAAACTGCCCTAGACTCCAACAAAACACAGTTGAAGTTCTCAATCAGATTATAGGAAAGGGGTCCAAATTCGAACCTAAGATAAATAGTGCCAATATGTCTAATACCCCCTTGTCCATATGGGAACGAGCTCACTCTTCACAAGATTGACCAAACTTACAATATTGACAATCAAATTGCCCTGTTCTACAAAGGCACATTTGGTTCAAATGGTGGGATGGTTTCAAAGATGATGAAGCAATAGCATTGGTAAAATCCACACGACAAACATATGGTGAGGAGGAACGTTATAGTCCTGAATCCTGATGCATTCTTCCATGGTCATGGCTGTTTGAGAAATAGCATAAATGCTTCTTTCATCATCCTTGATTCGAAAAATGGTGGGAGCAGATACAATTAAAGAACTTGAAGTAAGACTGCTTTCCCTGGCTAATAGGTGTTGTGTAGTGGGAAAAACCGTTATGAAAGTGTTGATTCCGGTGTTGTTAGACACTCAAAAAGTCGACAAATTATGGCTATAGTTTTAAATTAAATTTCATACATTGGTCCAATTTACTCGTGGGAGAATGATATGCAAGTTCGCTGTTTGGAAGGCGAGGGATTATATGATATGGACCTTTTCTGCTTTAGGTACTAAAGCGATAGCTTTGAATTATTATCAATCTAATAGCACCTGAACATTGTCGTTTGAATGCGGCTTTGGTAGTCTATTCAAGCCATCAAGAAGGTCAAAGCAAGTAATCCTCTTTCCAAGTCGTCTTTTCATCTTTGTAGGAGGACTTTAGTCCTCTCATGATCTCAAGGTAGATCAAGGGGGTTATTTGAGGGCTACTAAGTCCAAAGTATGGAGGGGAGCCTCATATTATTCATCTTTCGTATGCCGAGACACACAATTTTTCTGTGGAAGTTAGCCACCTCATTTGTTGTCGTTTGTAATTGAAATTGTATCGAGGCTGAGAGTTTTTGGGTCCATCCATAGTTGTATTGTTGGGATTGCTTAAGTACCTCGGGCAGACTACGTTAGGTCTATTTGTGGCATGTAGACTTCACTTTACTTCTGCCTTTTTACCTTGGTTTTACCTTCGGGGTAATCTAACTATCCAAACTCCAAAGGACAAGTGATTGTGAGCGTTTTCGGGAGAGCATTGGCTAAGAGAGGCAATGCCCTCTCTAAGGACTACAACAAACTCCACCAAGATTAGTTAACAGCAGTATAATTAAGAGGCAAAACTTTATACCAGTGTACCCTATTCCATTCCATTAACTCTCTTAACCAAAATTTAGATAATCCCCCCCACATTAAAGTCGCCTCCTAATGCTCCATATGAGATTCCAATTGATCTACACTAGACTACTACTACAAGTAAACAAAAACCTCCTCTATCAACACGTCATTAGGACATAACCCAGAGGATACAAAAGAAATCAAACGTCCACTTATTCAAAGAGTCAGAAAACAAGAGGCATGCTCACCCATTTTCGAAAACATTCTCCTAGTCCTCTAGAACCCACACACTGTCATTTTGTGCCTGGCCTGCTAAACCAAACTTTCCCATTGTCCCCCCTTCCACTCTAAAACCTCACCACTTGATGTAGTATCCTCATATTTGGTACGGCATTCGTCCTCCCAGGTTCATTGTTTGGGATAGCATTTAGTCATAAGAGGGGAACAGACATAAGTTGAAGACGTCCTATTGTCTGAACGTTATCCCCAATTCCTAGTACTCAGGCTTTTGTTTACTACTTCGAAAA
The DNA here is from genome assembly GCA_009663005.1 of Actinidia chinensis. NCBI lineage: Eukaryota > Viridiplantae > Streptophyta > Magnoliopsida > Ericales > Actinidiaceae > Actinidia > Actinidia chinensis. The sequence continues at coordinate 39,981 of VIGQ01001316.1, read as the reverse complement.
CAGAGTTCTAGATAAGTAAAACCTCAAACAAAGTTGCCCGCTCTCCGATCAGTGTTATCAGCTCAGTAAATATTAATATGAATAAAAGTACTCACATAGAATATGTAAAATCATAATTCATAAATTCAGAACAGAAGAAGCAATCTAACCTTCTCTGTCGCAGCTTGTTCAATAGGCTCATCCCAGAAATCCAGTTTATCATTAGTAACAAGCTGCAAACGGCTTGTTTCAAGTTCATTTTGCATATTTAAACCCTGAATTATTCCCTAGCATGTAATCACATAACCATTCTCAAACCCCAGATAACAGAGCAGATAATATGCGAGATATTAATCAGTAGGGTTGATCTTCAAATGAACTAAATACCACAACATAAGAAAATGATCTCCAGTTTAAGACAAACCTCAATGTTATATGAGCCTAACTGGCAACCAGAAAGTGCGCTGCATTACGTCTGTGGGTCTCGCTCTAAACTAGCCATGCATAATCTACAATTGCATTCGTTTTCTTAGAATACAATTAACACATTATCGTGTCCACTTTCCAAAATAATAATACGAAAAAAACTTTAAAACAAGCTTCCTTTGTTGTTTGTGTTGCTATAGATCACTACTCGGCTGCACAATACCAGAACAACTCCGTTATTCTTCGCTCCATATCAATTGGAACCACCTGTAATAAGAAAGTTTGTCAAAGAAATATGATCGTTTACACAGTAAAAGTTAAAGTCAGGTAAGGGTTCAAACCTCTGAAATGCAGGTTCAGCCAAGCGCGTGAAGCTTTGGGTTACAATAACTTGTTGCTCATCATTGGTGGGTGTTTGGGGTGTCGGAAGCTGCAATGCAACCACCAGCTACTGAATGATGCCGTTGAATCGTCCTGAGCAGGAGGGAACTGATCAGACAAGCTAAAGCGCCAGCTTTTTCATCCTCCGTCAATGTACAGAAAAGCTGGAGAGGAGAAGCAAATATGTGAATGTCCACCACCTGAGATGCGCTGGCAACCTCAATGCAGCATCCAACTTCATTTAGTTTAGATATTGTAAACCAGATTTGATTTCACCAACCATCTGTTTGTACCAGATTTGATTTCACCAACCATCTTTTGTGAGCACAACAACCCAACATCTTGTTGAAAGTCAGGATTTCCTTCATTGCCTTGCCAAGTCTTGGTCCTTGAAAAGGGAAGTGGGAGTGACATCCTCGATCAACACCCAGATTCTTGAATAGGAACCTGAAGTGCCAAAGAATCTGTAGGAAATCTATGACTTAGCCGAAATCCATAGACGCACTATACTCAATGAATATCCACCCCACAAATGTTTTGATAAGATACCTCAATATAAACTTAAGGTTCTCTTGAATTTGGAACCATCCTAAATCCTCAGCAAGTAATTCCAAGAAGACCCATGGTCCAAGATTAGGAGGTTGGACATGCTTACTGCTTTTGGTGACTATTCATAAAGTCATTCTCGTAATACTGGTATCACAAATGATGGACCAAGAATTTCATAACAGGGTCTGAAAAGGCATAATAAAAGAACAACCAAGCAAATCCTTTTTTAGAAAGAAATCAACTCCAGGAAGAATGCAATAACAAAAGAATTACTCTATGATAAAAGTTTGGGATCAAGCTCAATCCCCTCAAAAACTTGATTGCTTCCCAATTGTGCCTCTTCCCAAGTCACTTCCACTTCCTAGATTTTTAGCAAAGACCTCTCTTCTCTACTTGATTTATAAGGTCCGATCCACCAAAGAACCTGAAAAGTGAAACACACATGTACTCTAAAATATATTTTCATTATAACTCGTAACTTTAGAGAAGTATGAACATTGTTATAGGCGATAAACCTGCATTTTCTCATAAAGTGGCTTGTCCAATCTATTTGTTCAAAGGCTTCGAGTTAAAATGTCAAGGATTTCAAGTACAGTCATGAAATTCGGCTCATGCGTGGTCGTCAAGACGTTTAATTGATGAAACTGATGAAACATTGGAAACTACATTAACAAAGCGACACCAGGAGGCAGTGCCGAAACAGGGATTAAAAGGAAATACAAAATTAAGACAAATATACTACTAAGCATTGAATCGTACCTGCGTGCAAAAAGCACATTACAATAGAAAATCGATGTAGTAACAAATAAGTGTAAATGGTGGTCTGACTCATACATAAAGGCACATTGGTCAAGACCAAATGGCATGACAACGAAACTCTAATATTCATAACAAACGATGCACAAATATAACGGGGAAAAAAAACCTATACACTATAACCTGCAACCCTAAACTCAAAATTCAGAGGATCTGAGCGGAAAAACAACAAAGATGCTGCTCTTCCCATCACTTGACTACATTGGCTCAAACCCATAAGGAAGAAGTGATTTTTTCTACACCTCATTCAATTAAATAAAAGGCGCAAATCGTATGCCCCACAACAGAGAATAAGCTCCCATTTACCTTCAAAGAAAATTTGAAAAGGGTGTTAGGATTCTAGATCCCAGCTATACATGACAATGGGTAAGCTCTTGTAATGTAATATATTAACCATGTAATGAGAAAGCCCTGATGTACTAGTACTGCTCTTCAAAGTTGTCAGAAAAAATCTTTTGCGTAGCTTCAAACTTTGCCACAAATAAATTATTCAATACATGAAATTTGTCCTGAATCTCGGATCTGGATTCCTGCAAATTATCAAAGTATGTTGACTGTTTACAATCTATACCAGATAAAACCATAGCGTAATGATAGACATGTCACAACAGCAGTACAATGCCAAAAGATACCCCCAGCAAATTAATCACTATATCCCTTCCGTAACTTTTTATCTTCATTACAATGTTCACATTAGATATCCATAAAGTAAATACCAAGCAACGAATTATAAATTTAAGCTTGTAGAAGATCCCGTCCCGTCCATGTATTAGTGGTAGTCAAAAGTCCTTGTCAGCACCGCGTATCAGTTAAACATGACCTGATAGAATACTATTTAAGGTGTCCAGGGTCAAATCTTCATATAACTCTTTAAAACTTGTTAGAGGAACCAAATATATCAGCAACGATCTATTTATACAAATGTTTCCAATACAGAAGGAATAATCAAAGGTCTGTTCCGAGCAAGTCGCCCTCTCCCGTTTACCAACCACATTCTTATTTAATGTTGGCAATGCATTGTGGCAAAAGTGATGGAATCACATTTACGTATTGTGAATCATAATTTAATAATTACCTCTAAGGGATTTTCTCTTCTCTCTGCGGTAGCAACAAATGTTTCAATATGTAATCAGAGCCAACCCTGGAAAGATAAATGTCACCAAGCATGGTCACAAAAACTGGCACAGTACACTGGAAGGGCATAATATCTAGGCAGGAGATATTTTTACCACAGCACACAAACGTTAAGTAAACATCCTACGCATATTAAACTGCTGAGGTAATTTGGCTTCGAGATCCAGTTGAGGAGCCATCACAAAGACGAGCTTACTCTACACACTCTGTGCTGCATTTTTAGAAAGGAACAAAGAGAATTATTGAGTGATGTGATGATAAAGAAATAATGCCGAACATAATAACTAAACAATTGGTATAAATGCAAAAGCACATGCCTTCTGAAGCCAGCGTATCACTTTGAATGACGAAGGTTGCCTCTGCAAAAGAAGAAGATGTAAGAGGCTTCAAGTAGTTTACGAACATACGGTACGGACTTTTCGGAGAGTCTCTTCTAAATGAATTTGGTATCTTTTGTGAAGCTATCAAAGAAGAAATTGTGACGGCAGTTGGTGCCAACATATCCAATCAATTGGAAGGATGACCCGTACCTGAGGACGATAAAATACAATTGAATCCATACATCATTTGAACTACCGGTTCCAAATAAATGTCAAAGATTAGTAACCAATATCCTGCTAGAGGAATTAGAGCCACAAAATATAATTCCAAAGTCACGTGAGCAGAACCTAGTGCACTTCAATGCAAAGACCATTATGAATCAACAGGCACATAACAGTTATTCAGGAAACTACAGTCGCAAATTAAGCAAAAGATCCGTCAACTTTTGACTCCAACCAAGCAGGCAAATATAAACAAATGCATACATATACAAGAATAATATTACTCACACCCATAAGTAAGATATTCGTCTCGTTGTGAAACTGCCCCATTTGCCGTAGAGATACATGAAGCAAGTAATAAACAAACCTAATCCCAGAACTTTTAAGGGGAATGCAGAGCATTAAATGCATTTGAAAAAGTTATCAAAACCTGAACACAACCATATTAGTGTTAGTTATATGGAGACAAAAAATTAACAAAGCAACAACAGAGAAACCGACTGAAGTTTGGCACCATTAAAGACTGGTTCCAATGGAACCCAGATCAGCAGCAGTTAATGAACAACCTGAACTATGGCCTTGCATTAAAAGATACTTCCTCTCCTCCTCTGCAATCCTTCTGAACACATCTCACAACGCTTACTGCCCGACCGGGTCAATACAAACACTTGGTGAATAGCACTGCTTCCATTTTTGGTTAAGCAATTAATTAACTATTTAACCAATTTAGTTTGGGATTCAAACCTGGGCAGAAGGAGAGTTTGCTTGATCCCCCCTGATCCCTGGGAAAAACTAAAACTATCATTGCCAATGTATGACAAAAAACATGGGGAGTGGGGGAGGATAGGAAAAAGAAGGAACATATACTATCTATAGAGGAAAATATACCTACCTTTATGATCCAAAACAAGTTTTGCATAGATATCATAGCCAGGAAGGAGAGAGGATGGCCTTGAGAGGTGATTGCAAAGGCCCAGAACTAATGAACCTTAGATGACAGCATCGACACATAATGTTTCACTGAGATGAAAGGGTAAAATCAAAATAACATCCAATACTATACAAATATACTTTCAAGATAAAACTACCGTTAGTCACGAAAACGATCTCAATATCAATCCCCTTTCAGCAATCCATTGCTTCCATTGCAAGAGGTAATGGGCACAAGCTGCCTTAAATGCACGCACCAAGCGTAGAGCATTAATATGAAAATATCGTGTGAACAAGGTAATAAAAATGTTAAACATCAGATGGGTATAATCTACTCATTTATATCTGCCCCAGCAAGACCACTACAAATATGTATACCCTGGTTCTGACTTTTAGCAAATATACAGTCTGCGCTTGCGAAACAAATACAAGGAACAGACAGAAATGATATGAGGCATAAGCTAGCGAACTCAGGGTGCAAAGACAAAGTTATTGTTAATCAACAGGCACTAACATTTATTCAGGAAACTACAGTTCGCAATAACAAAAGAATTTTGGAAATCCAACAAATGCAGCAAATATAACACAGAATAATTTACTCACACAAAAGTAGATATCGCTCTGTTGTGAAAACTGCACATGTGTTTTCGCTTAAAAATAATAAGCAAGTACTAACAACCTGAATCCCAGAACTTTAAGGGGATGCAGAGCATAAATGCTTTGCAAAGCCTATCAAACCTTCACAACCAATATTAGTTAGTTAATGGAGACAAAACAATTAACAAAACAAAACAGAAAACCATACATGACAGTTTGCACACCTTAAAGACTGGGTCCATGGACCCAGATCAGGCGCAGTTTAATGAACAAAACCTGAAATATGGCCTTTCATAAAGATACTTTCTCTCTTCTGCCCCTTCTGAACAAATCTCAATCTCAACGCTTACTCTGCCTCGAAACCGGGTAATACAAAACACTTGGTGAATAGCACACTGCTTCCAGTTAAGCATTAATAACTTATTTACCAATTTGTTTGGATTCAAACCTGGGCGAAGAGAGGTTGCTTGATCCCTGATCCACGGGGAAAAACTAAAACTAGTAAGCCAATGTAGAAAAATAACAGGAAAAAAGAATGCCATATCTATCTCTAGAGGAAATATCCTACCTTTAGGATCCAAAACAGTTTTGCATATATCAATAGCCAGGAGGAGGAGGATTGGACTTGATGAGTGCTTGCAAAGCCAACTAATGACCTTAGATGACAGGCAATGCGACAACATAATGTTCCGGAATGAGAGGGTAAAATAAAAATCCGAAAACTACTATACCCAACATCATAACTTCAGATAAGAAAACTACCGTAGGCGCGGAAAATCATCCTCAAAATTCATACCCTTTCCGTAATTCCAATTTGCTTCATTGCAAGTGTAATGGGCACAAGCTGTCATTAATATCACGCCCCCAAAGCGTAGAGCATAGATGAAATACGTGTGAACAAGGTATAAAAATGTTTAAACATCAGATTGGGTATAATCTACTAAGTTTGTCTGCACACACAAGACAAACTACAATCTGCTATCACCTGGTTATGAACTTTTAGCAAATATCCTCTGCTCGACCACAATACAAGGAACAGACATAAAATGATATGAGCATAAGCTAGCGAACTTCAATGCAAAGACAAGTGATGTATCAACAGGCACATAACAGTTATTCAGAAACTACAGTTCGCAAATTAAGCAAAAGAATTGTGACTCCAACAAATGCAGCAAATCTAAACACAGAATTATTTTACTCACACCCAAGTTTAAGATATCGGCCTCTGTTGTGAAACTGCAACATTCGCTTAAAAATAATGAAGCAAGTATAAACAACCTGAATCCCACAAACTTTAAGGGATTGGCATACAATGAATGCTTTTGCACAAGCTCTCAAAAATCAAAACCTGAACAAACATTATTAGTTAGTTTAATGGAGACAACAATTAACAAAACAAAAACATAGACCAACAAAAAGTTGCAAACCATAAAGACTGGGTCCCTGGAACCCAGATCAAGGAGACAAGCGCATTTGAACAACCTGAATACTATGGCCTTGCAATTAACAGATACTTTCCTTCGCCTCTGCAATCCTTCTAACAATCCAACCTTACGCCCAACCGTGTCAAATAAACAACACTTGGTGAATGGCATGCTTTCCAGTTAGGCAATACATAACGATTTACCAATTTAGTTTGGGATTCACACCCGGGCAGAAGATAGAAGTTTTGCTTGATCCCATGATCCCGGGGAAACTAAAACTAGTAAGCCAATGTATGAAAATAAACAGGAACAGAACCAATATACTATCTCGAGAGGAAAATTACCTACCTTTAGGATCCAAAAAAACCAGTTTGCATATATATCAATAGCCAGCGAAGAGATCGGGATGGCTTGATGAGGTGATTGCAAAGGCCCCCGAAACTAATGACCTTAGTGACAGGCAATGCGACACATAATTTTACTCTTATATGAAGAGGTTAAAATCAAAAATCCGAATTACTATATACCATACTATAACTTCAAACTTCATAGAAAAAAATACGTGAGGCAGCAGACAATCGATCTCAAATATCATCCCCTTCAAGCAACTCCAATTTTCTTCATTGCACAGAATGTAAATGGGCACAACTGCATTATATCACGCACCAAAGCGTAGAGCATTATATGAAATATCGTGTGAACCGGTATAAAAATGTTAAACATCAGATTGGGGTAAATCTAACTAAATTTATACTGCACAGCAACAAACTACAATATGCTATAACCTGGTTATGAACTTTTAGCAAATTACATCTGCTTCTAAACAAATACAAGGAACAGACATAAAATTATATGCGCATAATCTATAGCGACTTTCAATGCAAAGACAATTAATGTAATCAACAAGGCACATAACAGTATTCAGGAAACTACAGTTCGCAATTAAGCAAAGAATTTTGACTCCACAATGCAGCAATATACACACAGAAGAATTTTACTCACAAACCAAATTAAGATATCGCCTCTGTGGTGAAACTGCACATTCGCTTAAAAATAATGAGCAAGTAAGAACAAACCTGAACCAGAACTTAAGGGATGCGGCATGAAATTCTTTTGCAAAGCTATCAAAACCTGAACACAACCAATATTATTTATTCCCATTGAGACCACACTTAACACAACAACAGAGACCCAGACATGAAAGTTTGCACCATTAAAGACTGTGTCCTGACCCAGCTCAGCAGCAGTAATGAACAACCTGAAATATGGCCTTGCCATTAAAAGATACTTTCCCTCTCCTCTGCATCCTTCTGAACAGAATCTCACGCTTCTGCCCGATACCGGGTCAAATACAAAACACTTGGTGAATAACCTGTCCAGTTAGCAATATAATAACTGATTTCCAATTTAGTTTGGGATTCAACCTGGGCGAAGAGAGAGTTGCTTGAGCCCTGATCCACGGGGAAAACTAAAACTAGTAGCAATGTCATGAAATAAACAGGAAAAAAGAAGCATATACTATCTCTAAGAGGAACATATACCTACCTTTAAGGATCCAAAAAAAAAGAAAAAGGAAAAAAAAAAAACAATTTTGCATAGATACAATAGCCAGGAAGGAGAGAGGATGGACTTGATAGGTGATTTCAAAGGCCCATCAGAACTTAATGACCTTATATGACAGGCAATGCGCCACATATGTTACTGATATGAAGAGGGTAAAATCAAAATCCGATACATACCAGACATATAACTGCAAGAAGAAAAACTTACCGTAGGCAGCGGAAAAATCGCTCTCAATTCATCCCCTTTCCAACCATTTGCTTCCATTGCATATGTATTTATGGGCACAAGCTGCATTAATATCACGCAACCAAAGCGTAAGCATTAATATGAATATCGTGTGACCAAGGTATGTAAAAAGGTAAACAATCATATTGGGTATCTCTACTAATTTATATCTGCACAGCCGACAAACTAACTACAAATATGGCTATAACCTGGTTATGAGCTTTTTAGCAATATACTCTGCTGCGAAACGAATACAGGAACAGACAGAAAATGATGAGCTAAGCTAGCGACTTCAATGCATAGACAAGAGTTAATGTAATCAACAGGCCATAACAGTTATTCAGAACCTACAGTTCCAATTAAGCAAAAGAAATTTTGACTCCCAACAAATGCAGCACATATAAACACAGAAATAATTTTATACTCACCCCCAAATGAAGATATCGCCTCTTGTTGTGGCAAAAAACTGCACATTCATTCGTTAAAAATAATGAAGCCGTAATAAACCAAAAACCTGAATCCCCATAACTTAGGGGATGCAAGAGCATTAAAATGCTTGTGCAAAAGCTATCAAAACCTGAACACAACCAATATTAGTTATTTAATGGAGACAACACATTAACAAAACAAAAACAGAGAACCAGACTGAAGTTTTGCACCATTAAGACTGGTCCATGGAACCCAGATCATCAGCAGTTAATGAACACTCTGAAATATGGCCTTGCATTAAAAGATACTTCCTCTTCTCTGCATCCTTCTGAACAATCTCACCTACTGCCCGAACCGGGTCAAATACACAACACTGGTGAATAGCACTTCTTCCGTTAAGCAATATAATAATTGATTTACCATTTATTTTTGGGATTCAAACCTGGGCAGAAGAGAGAGTTTGCTTGAATATCCCCTGATCCCCGGGGACAAACTAAAACTGTAAGTCCATGTATGAAAAATAACCAGGACAAAGAAGCCATATCTATCGCCTAAGGAAATACCTAACCTTTTATATCAAACAACAAGTTTTGCTAATATCAATAGCCCGGAAGGGAGAGGTGGACTTGATGAGGTGATGCAAAGGCCCATAACTAATGGACTTATATGACAGGCATTCGACACATAATGTTATCTGAGATGAGAGGGTAAATCAAAAATCCGAATACTATACCATACATATAACGTCAGAGAAGAAAACTACCCTGAGGCATCGGAAAAATCGATCTCAATATCATCCCTTCCATGCAATCCATTTGCTTCCATTCAAGATGGAATGGGCACAAGCGCATTAATATCACGCACCAAGCGTAGAGCATTAATATGAAATATCGTGTGACAGGTTAAAATGTTAAACATATAAGATTGGGTATAATCTACTCAATTTATATCTGCACAGCAAGACAACAACAAATAATGCTATAAAACCTGGTTATGCACTTTTAGCAAATATACATCTTTCTGCGAACAAACATAAGAACAGCCAAACTGATATGAGCATAACTAGCGAACTTCAATGCCAAAGACAAGTTATGTAATCCCAGGCACATACAGTTATTCAGGAACTACAGTTCGCAATTAAGCAAAAGAAATTTTGACTCCAACAAATGCAGCAATATAAAACACAGAAGAATTTTACTCACACCCAAATTAGATATCGGCCTCTTGTTGTGAAACTGCACATTCGCTTAAAATAATGAAGCAAGTAATAAACAAACCTGAATCCCAGAACTTGGGATGCAGAGCATGAAATGCTTTTGCAAAAGCTACAAAACCTGAACACAACCAAATTAGTAGTTAATGGAACAACAATTAACAAAACAAAACAGAGAAACCATACATGAAAGTTTGCACCATTAAAGACTGGGTTCCAGGAACCCCGATCGGCAGGCAGTTAATGAACAAACCTGAAATAAGGCCTTGACTTAAAGATACTTTCCTCTCCTCTGCATCCTTCTGAATAAATCTCACGCTTCTGCGAAACCTGGCACATAAAAAGCTTGGTGAATGCTTCCATTAGGCAATATAATAACCGATATACCATTTAAGTTTTGGGATTCAAACCTTGGAGCAGAAGAAGGTTGCTTGATCCTGATCCAACGGGTAGAATAAAAAACTAAACTAGTAAGGCCAATGATGAAAATAAAAGGAAAAAGAAGCCATATACTATCTCTAGAGGAAAATATACCTACCTTTAGGATCAAAAAACAAGTTTTCTGCATAGTATTTCCCCCCATACCAAGGGGGAGAGTGGTGGACTTGTTGGGGTGATTGCAGAAGGCCCAGAATAATGATACCAAGACAGGCAATGGCACACAAGAGTGCTTGAGATGACGAGGGTGAAATCAACAATCCCGAATACTATGCCAGACATTTAAAACTTCAAGAAGAAAAACTACCTGAGGCAGTGGAAAAAGCGATCTCAAATATCATCCCCTTTCAAGCAATTCACTTGCTTCATGTAAGATGTACCTGGGCACAAGCTGCAGCCATTTTTCCCAGAATTTCAAAGATCCTGTACATTCCCAAACAGCATGGAAACCTATAGAAAAGCATGTTCCATTGGTAAGAACATAAAAATACGTTACAAGTACAAAGTATTAGTTCTTCCACAGCGTTCAATCAATTACGGATAACAATTTTTTCCCAAACATAACGCACCAACGCCCCTCTCCCAAACAAAAAAGGACATAAAATATAAGATATGATGATGAACAAAAAACAATAAAAAGAAAAAACCTATTACATTTGGCATATATAAACATATTGTTGCAAATATCTGATAGGCTGCGGAGAAAATCAAACAAATGACAAGATGTGGAAGTAGTCCTACTTGGAATGTACCAAAAGGCACAATCAAGATTCAAAAGAAATTATTTGCTTGAAACTTTTCTGATTTCTTAGGTGATATCAATATACTACGAAATGATAACTTCTAACAGTTCTAGACACAACTTTTGGAGAGTTCCAGAACTGTATTTCCAGAAAAGATGAATAGATACATGTCGGCAACATCATGACAATATCTATCCATCTTGCTATCACCTCTTACAATGACCAAACTTAAACTTGCGTCCATTTAACTCAACTTATCTGCCATTGGTGCTACTCCTCTCACCATTTGATAACATTTCATTTCAAATTTTATTTTCGGCCTAATCTTCTCACACATCCATCCGCCTTAACATCCTCATCAGCTGCACTCATTTTACTTGTGTGTTGATTCTTACTGCCCAACCTTCGGTCACTAGAGCACGTGGCTTACATTTGTTCTATAAAATTTTCCTTTCAATTTGTAGGTATATACCGCTTACTAATACAGCAACACACCACCTCCATTGATCCAACTCCAACTACTTTAATTCTATGGTTACACCATCGGTATCTTTCCATCCTTGTAAATAATTGAAGCCAAATATACGAAAATTCTCACTTTTGATATCTCATGGGTTTTAATTAAAAATTCTTTGCTTTAGTAATTTCAACTACTATTTATATACCATACGTTTCACTAAATGACAAAAGAACTAAGACCAAAAGAAAAAGGAAGGCATTACCCATAATTTACCGAATGGATATACGTCAAATCATTGAGTCCCAAAGCTTCAGCTGTTGGAAATATGCCCACATGAATCTCAAGCTATCCGACCCTTCTCTCACGTCGCAATCCGTCTGCACTGAAGATGCAAATCCTGAGAAGAATAAGCAGAAGAATGGGGAACAAATGCTACAAGTGAACTAGCACTTGAGACCTCCCAAAATCAAGCTTCTAAAAACATGTTTATTCCACAGTTTTCCCAAAGCAGAAGTGTTAGTTATGGGTGCATAATGTATATCTAGTTATCTACACAAAACAACCACCTTACATGAGTCTTTGCAACAGCACGCGAGTGCCAGAGCAAATCCAGATAAAACAAAATAACATATCGTCGATTTTACATTACTTTCTCACATTCAGAATTATTAGCCTATACAAGCCACGAGCTCATGACCAAAAAGGAAGACCAACCTACAATATATTTACGCAACATGTTTTTAAATGATTACTACTACACAATTTCTTTTGCCTTGGTAGCCTTTTTTTTGTTGAACAACAATTCTATCAATGGGAACAAAATCCGTATACAATAAACGAATATTGAGAATCTTTCAATGTCGATGCCAATCATGAAGATGCCAGGATGTAATTATCACTTCAGGTATGGATTCATTCACTAGAATGAAAATTACCATTACAACAACAAAAAAAATTTATGGAAATGCACATATCATTCCAAAAGTCTAATGCAACCAACTCAAGTTATTTTAAGCCGTAAAACTTATCCGGGGAACAGGATCAAATTCATAGATCATACCCAACTAGTCAGCCCTAACAACAAGCTTGCTCTCCCAATGACAGCCAGAATAAATCATATGAGCAGGGGGGAACATTTGCACGTTTTGACGCATTTTCATATAAACCCTTGAATAGCCTGTGACGGTAGAAATTCATAGGGAAGCTCAGAAAAAGAAACGCCATTCAAATCGGACCCTTAAAAAGCAACACAACCTTTTGAGCCACAGCCAATGCGGCTTCATCACGACTTATACATCTAAGACTATTCCAAGAAACCAACAACTCATGCCCTGAATACAAAAATCCCATATATATTACATGTACAACCCCAAGAAAAGATCTAATCAAAAACTACCATAGATAATAATTGCACTGAAAATATAAAAGGAAACCAATACCAAAACATATTAGTACGGACGTGAAGAAGACAAAATATACCTATTTTTATTAATAAAAGAAAATAAAGGATCCCGGAATATCTGCCTCTTTAGCATCTCGTTTACACATTCCAGCTACAAACAATATTAATCCCATGCTATCAGTTGAGTAGTACTTCCAAGCGGATATTTAAAATAAAAAAAAGAGCAACGTGTCGGAAACTGTTAGAATTGAAGTCATTTGAAAGACTAGCAAAAGCACATGTCAAAAAGAAAAACTGGTGACCATAAGCCCCGTGGAAAACTGAACTCCAGTGGCCCCCATGACCAAAGCGTTTTTTTTCAAATTCGCTATGACATCAGTTTCTTATCGTGTTCTGCAAACATAAAATAAAATGGCATTGATTTTCTATATGCTATATACTAAAAAAAAGTACTTTGAAATAAGACGGCAATGTTATACTTCACGAGTTACAAATAAATAAAAAGACACAAAATTCACTTCAGACAACAAGTGTTTTCAAAATAAAAGAAAAGAGGATATTTGTGGGCTTAAAAACAATAAGACATATGAATCATGTTCTCAGGACACTATGGTACAATTTTCTAATAGTGCTATGCTATACAGATGACAACAGAAATATAAACAAGCTTATCTGAGAGAGCATTTGACAACCCTTCTCCAAATAATCTGGTATTCTTTTTCAATGCTTCGCCGTGGTCAACAAGTTCTAAGCAATTTCCCTAGGCGTTCCGTTGCAGGAGTTGAAGGTAATGGATCTAAGAAGCCCGATCCTTAAATGAAAACAACGCTATGTCAACCAGAAAGAATGCATATCAAGTAGCCTATGAACTCAAAAAAACCCAAAATTTCACTTACGTTTTACATCGTGAAATTTCCGTAGATAATAACACAGCGGCTTAGGCTGAATGAATAAAGCTCATTTTCAAAATCATGTGAATTAAAACCCCCATCCCAGCCCCAATATGAGTTGTTGAAGCACTGAAATATTACAAAACATTGAGAACAAAATTAGTTTACTTTACATTGAGCAAAAATAAATTGAAAGTCCTAGAATTAAAAAAAACTATGAAGTTGAGTGGAACAGATTCCATGTCCTCGGAGACAATATCCAGGTTGATGATATTCCTGTGCTCCAAGGCCAATGAAACATAAAAAACGTTTGGTTGATGCGTGGTTGCTAATTAAACACTCGAACGTGCCAAACTAACAGTGAGCCGTGGACCAACTACTAGGTGCATTTGAGCTAGGAATTGACTGTTCTGCCAGGTAACCGACAAATCCTTTGGTGGGAGAAATTAAAAAAAAAAAGTAAAAAAACAAAACAAAAAAGAAGTTGAATCAACAATACCATTCATCATCAAGCCCAGATAGATCTCCAAAGAACATAGTAGTAGTATACTCATAAACTCGCTGTTGAGATGAGTAAGCAGCCAGGTTTAGGGAGGAGGGCTTCTATTACACACCCGCTGACCTTGTGAAACATTCCAGAATCAAAATTGAAGGACCACCACCTTCTCTACGCTTTCCTTCGTATGAAAGTTAGCATTTTTCGTCCTCCCAAGGTTCTGTTTTTGGGATAGTGTGTGGTCCATAAGAGAGAGGGGAACAAAGCCATAACCTGCACGAATTCCTATTCTATTGATGTTATCCTAAGTCAATAGTACGCTCAGGGCTTTTGTTTACTACGCTAAATAGAGTTCTCGATAGTAAAACTTAAACAAAGTTGCCCGCTCCTCCATCATTGTTGATCATAAACAGACATAAAGTATATTAATAAATAAAAAGTCCTCACAAGAATATGTAAATCATAAATGCATTAAAATTCAAAAAAGAAGAAAGCATCCACCTTCACTGTCGCAGCTTGTGCAATTAGTGCACCGCCCAGATCCGGTTATCATTAGTAACAGCGCACGCTTGTTCAAGAATACATTGCAATATTTAAAAAACCAAACCCTGAAGTGAATTCTGAGCTGCTTGATTTAGTCCACGCAGGGGTTCCTAGCAGAATCACATAACCTGTCACCCCAGATAACAGGGCGATAAAGCAAGATATTATCAAGTAGCATCGTTGATCTTCAAATTAAACTAAATATACTACAACCGAAGAAAATGATCTCCAGTTTTTGAGACAACCCTTGCAAATGTTTAGTAGCCAACTGGCAACCATTAAGTGTACGGGCTTACTTATGCGGGTCTCGTCTAACTCCATGGCATAATCCCTACAATTGCCTTTTTTTTTCTTTAGATAAAATTAACAAATAACACTTATTGTTGTCACTTTACGAAGAATAAGACTTAAAAAAACTTTAAAACAGCTCCTTTGTTGTCTGTGTTCTATAGAAGCACTACGGCTGCACAATACAACATATCTCCTGATGCCCCCTATCAATACATTGGAACCCACTGTAATAAAGAAGTTTTGTCAAAGAAGAATATGATCGGGTTTACCAGTAAACAGGGAAGATTCAAGTAAAAGGGTTCAAACCTCTGAAAATGTAGGTCTGGCCAACCGCAGAAGCTTTTGGGTTACATAACTTGTTGCTCAATCTTGGATGAGGGTGGTCGAAGCCTGCAACACCACCATCTAATGAAACGGCCCAGAATATAGTTATCAGATGCATAGTATATGAATAAAACCAAACCTGACTACAGAATATGATGATTGTCGTTGTATAGTCCTCGAGCAAGGTAGATATCAGACAGCGCAAACTGCCCAGCTTTTCATCCTCCGTCAATGTACCAGAGAAAAAATGGAGAGGACAGCATACTAAATCCACCAAGATTTTGAACCTCACATACCAAAACTGATGATATTGACAACCTCCAATTAGGAATACGCGTAATACAACCTGAGTCAACATATGTGAACGGCCCACCAGCATGAGATGGCGCTCTGCACCTCAAGCAGTAGCTCAGAGTAGTCAAACTTGAATTTAGTGTAGATATTGCTACCAGATTTGCCTTCTCACCAACCATCGTTGTTCTGAGACAGACCACCTCAACATCTTTGTTGGGAATCAAGATGTCCTTCAACTTGCCTTACCCTGTCCTTGAGAAGGGGAAGTACGAGGTTACATCCTTCAGATCAACACCCAGGTTCTGAATAGGACCTGAAATTGAACAAGTGCAATACAGATATGTAGGAATATTATGAGTTAGGCTGAAATCCAGAGCAGAGACGCACCATACGCATGAAATCACCCACAAAAGGTACATAAAGTACCTCAATATCAAACTTACGGTTATCTTCAAATTTGGCATTGCATAACTCAGCAAGTAATCAAGAATACCCGTTGGTCAAAGGATTCGGAGGTTGATATGCTTGACTGCTTTGCATGTGCCATATCTGTAGCCAATAATAAGTTTATAAACATCACGCACCAAGCGTAGAGTCAATTAATATGAATTTCTAGTATTATGCTACCTTGGAGGTGAATGGGATGACTGAAGGAATAAAAGCCCTTCTCGGATGCCTGTATACACAATGAGGGACCAAGAAATGTAATAGCATGGGGTAAGCAGGTCTGAAAGGTGTATAAAGAACAACCAAGCAAATCGAAGGGAAAAATAAAAGCAATCCAGGAAGAACTGCATAACAAAAGAATACCTCTATCATCAAAGATTTTGGATCAATCGCACCGTCCCTCAAAACTTGATTGCGTCATTTGGCTCTTCAAGACCAACGTACTATATTCTTTAGTAAAGACCGCTCTTCCGAACGTGTATTTATAAATCCGATCCCAAAGAACCTGAACAAGTGGAAACACACATGGACTCTAAATACATTTTTTCATTTAATAACTCGACTTTATAGAAGTCTAACACATCGTTATATGCGATAAACCTGGGAAGTGAGAGTAAAGTTGGCTTGTACAATCTATTTGTTCAAGGCTTCGAGGTTAACTTTGTCAAGGAATTTTAAGTACAGTCATGACATTCAGCTCATGCTTGCTCTTCAAGGCGTTCAATTGATGAAAATGAGAACACCATGGAAACTACATTTACCCGACACAGGGGCGAGGGAACACCGGGTATGTAAATGAAAATACAAAATAAGACAAATATACTAACTAAGCATTGAATAGTAACATGCATGCAAAAGCACATTTTCAATAGGAAAAAGCTATGTAAAAATATGTAGGTGCGGGAAACATCATATATAGGAGGCACAATGTCAAGAACCAAATGCATGATAAGAAACTCTAATAGCCATAACGACTGATGCATTATATACAGGGAAAATACTATACTACTATAACCGAACTATAACCTGCAACCTTATAAATTAAATTCACGCCTAGAGCATCTAGACGGGAAAAACAACAAAATAATGGTTTGCTCTTCCATGACTCGACTACATTGGCTCAAGAACCATAAGGAAGAAGTGGTTTTTTCTCCCCATCATCCAATTACAGAAAAGGCTCAAAATCATATACTCCCCAAAACATAGGACTACGCTCCCTTACCTTCAAAGAAAATGATGGTGTTGGAATTCTAGATCCCAGCTATACATTACAATGGGTAGGCTCAGTCTTACTCACCTTTTCATTCCATGTATAAGCAAACCATGGATAGTACTGCTCTTTCAAATTCAGAAAAATCTTTTGCTATAGCTCAAAATTTGTCGCGGGTAAATATTAAAATAAATCTCTAGATTGTGGAAATATCAAAGTAAGTTGATGTACAAGAGTATACCAGTAACCAGCAAGCGTAATTGATAAGACATGCACACAGAGTACATGCCCCAGAAAGATACACCGCAAACTAAATCAAATATATCTTTCCTCTAATTTGGTTATCTTCATTATGAATGATAACATAGATATGATCTTCCATAGCAGGAAATTCTTGACTTGAATCTCTAATACTGGAGGCTGCAGAAAAGATTGCGGAAAATCAAAGTGTGTTGATTGTACAATATATACCAGATAAACGCCTAGCAAATTGTTAAGACATGTCACACAGCAGTACATGCCAGAAAGATTACCCCAGCAAAACTAAATCACATATATCTTCCTCTAATTGTTATCTCATTATGCAATCTTCACAATAGAGATGATCTTCCATAGAGTAAATACCAAGCTCAAGACCTATTATAAATTAAGCTGTAAGAAGATCCAGTCCTGTCCAGAATAAGTAAGTAGTCAAAGTCATTGCAGCACAGCGTATAGTAAACAGTGAAATGAAGATAAAATTTAAGGTGGGAAGGGTTCAAAATCTTCATATAACTACTTTAAAACTTTGTTAGAGAAATAAATATATGCAGCAGATCTATTTATACAAATGTTTCAACACAGAAGTGAATCATTCAAAGGTCTGTTCCGCCGAACGTTCACTTCTCCCGTTTACCAACCACAAGATGTTGGCAAGGCATGTGGCAAAGTGATGGAGATCAAAATTACGTATTGTGAATCATAATTTGTATTAAAATACCACTAAAGGAGTTTCTCTTCTCTCTGCGGTAGCAAACACAATGTTTCAAATTTAAAGCAGAGCCAAAAAACTGGAAAGATAAATATCACCCAAAGCATGGGCACAAAAACCTGGCACAAGTAATGGAAGGCATAATAAGCAGGCAGGAAGAGATTCACCCACACCAAATGTTAGTGAAAAAAATCTGTGCATATTTAAGAGGGTAATAAAAAATTACTTGCTGAGGTAATTGCTGAGATGGACGCGGAAAAATCAGTTGAGGAAGACGCAACGAGTTCACTACCACTGCTGTTGGCTGCATTTTTAGCAAGGAACAAAGATAATTAGTGTCCAATACTGAATGATAACGGCGAACGCAAATAAGAAGTAAACAAGCAATAGAAATTGAAGCACTGCCTTCTGAATGTCTGCTGTATATTGTGGAAATGAGAGAAGGTTGCCAAGAAGGAGATGTGAGAGGTTTCAAGTAGTTAGACGAGATACAGGGACTTGGAGTATATTCTAAATGAATTGGTGTCTCTGTTGAAGGTGAATCGAAGAAGAAATTTGTATTTTTTTTTTTTGGCGCAGGTTGGTGTCAAACAGATCTAATCAAGGCAAGGTGACCCAGGTACCTGAGGACGATAAAAACTAAACAATTGAAGTCCATACCATATTTAGAACTACCAGGCCCATAAAAATGTCAAAGATTAGTACACAATATCCTGATAGAGGAATATCAGCACAAATATAATTCCGAAAGTCACGTAAAAAACATGTACCACATAAGATCTCAAACTGTGCCATAAAAGATTACTATCACAATATCTGATAGAGGAATCGTTGGACACTTGTTACATGCTAACAAAATGCCTGTCAAATTATTTCTTGTAATCAATTTTCCACATAATTTTAGCCATACACAAGGTTGCAAAGAAAACTCATACATCGAATAGACCATAGAATGGCTATGATGACGTCATCAAAATCCAAGCACATTGCTAAGGAACCACAATCAAGAGTGGGGGAATGCATGGATAAAGAGAAAGCAAATGGTTCCAGAATCAATAAAAAAAGATCCTTGCAATTTTGTGTTAAAAGTTTAGGTAGAGGTGTAAATCGACTCTAAATTTGTTCAATTTTGTTCTATTATTTTTAGATCTCCCATTCTCACAAAACATGGCTAGGGAAACTACAAACGATAAAAGTCCTAACCAAACTAACAGTGAGATTAAATTTAAGGACAAAAAGGTATGATAGCAATAAAGTTAATAAAT